>CAUYQG010208423.1:0-28295 GCA_963574415.1 Tarsius wallacei
CACCGCAGCCTCGACCTGCTAGGCTCCGGTGATCCTTCCGCCTCAGCCTTCCAAGTATCTGGAACTACAGGCGCGCGCTACCATGCCCGGCTAATTTTTTTGATTTATTGTAGAGATGAGGTCTCGCCAAGTTGCCCAGGCGGGTCTCGAACCCGCGGGTTCAGGCAATCCACTCATCTCAGCCTCCCAAAGGCACGGGATTACAGGCTGAGCCACCGAGCCCGGCTAACTCAATATTTTTTATCAGCTCTAAGTAGTATGTATTGACTTCTTGCCCTAAAACAGGGGAAATTTAGCTCACTTATATTACCTCTGCTCTTCTGCTAATGCTTATTAGTTATATATTTTAAATGTCTTCATTTGGTCATGGAAGGGCTTCAAAATTCATTTATAACTTTTTAATGGGTCATCAGTTTTGCACAATTTCTGAGTCCCCAAGCATAAGGTGATAGGATATGTATCTCTACAGCCTCCTTCTTGACCCTTCTTCTTGCCTCTGGCTCAGAACTTTTCTCAACTCAATCACCTTCATGTTGTTAAGGTTTGTCACAGTTATATTTCTCAATGCTTTATTTCTCTAAAAGCCTTACAGCAGAACTTGTTTAAGTCTGCCGCTTCAGATCATACTAGAGTGTAGGTTCCCAAGCCCAGCATATCACAGCAGGTGTCAAGAAAAAGGGAAAGAAATAGAAAAATCTCAAAAAAAAAAAAGTTACAAAGCAAAAATCGTCCAAGGCATAACCACTTTCTCTCCCTTTCCTCATTACATCAAGCACTTTCTTTCCTTGGTACATAGTCTGGTAAACAAACCTGCCTGTGCATATCAATATTATTAGTCCTTGGGGTGGAATGAACAGATGAAAGGCAGAAAGGAGCATTACGATTCACCTAAAGAAACCAATATCTCCTTGTTTTGGTAAGTTCAGAAACGCTCACTGCTTGTTATTTCAAAGCTGCTAGCTTTGAAATCGAATTTTAATCACAAAATAAAATGTTTGTTGCAAAATTACTTATTTATAAATGTTTTATTCATTGTATGTGTTACTTGCTGCACTGTTGGAAATTCAAAAGATGAAACATTGTAGCTAGAATAATATTCCTTAATAACACAGCAGATCCACACACAACGATTAGAAATGTACAGTGTTGTAGAAATAGCACCAACTAATCTGAGAATCAATTGTTCTCAGTTCTGCCACTTAAGCATCTATTCATTAAATGCATTTTGCATTTCTCCTCTGTGCCAGGGAATTTGCTGGGCACTGAAGAATAGCTTATGTACCCCAAATATGTAGTTTAAGTTTCACATGGCAAGTGTAAGTTCAGTGGAATACTCAGGCTGCTATGGGGACATATGGAAAGAATATCCAACTAAGCTCCCAGACATTCCTTTACAGAGGCCTTCTACAATTTGGCAAAAGAATAGAAGTTAACCAGGCAAAGAAAAACAGTCAGGGCAGAAAGAAGATAATTTAAAAACTCATTCTCTTTACACTGAGGAAAACCAATGCAGTTTTTTGTCTGTTTTTGTTTTTTTAGAAGATACCACAGTCTGGTCTATTGAAGTGTATTGTGTGAGGCAAAAGATAAAAGGAGGTGAGCTTGGAGAAGTAGGCAGGGGACTGAACACAGAAGGCTCAGGGTGCCAAATCAAATTGTGAGGAAGCCATTAAAGGCTTTAAACAGGTCAGATATAGCCATTAAATAGAATACTCTATTGCAGATCAGAGGATGGGTTTAAGGAAAGGTGGCCACAGTCAGGCAGACGGAAAACAATTTCATTGTCCAGGTTTGAAGTAATGAAAAACTAAAATAGGATGTAGCAGGAGGAATAAAAAGGAAGAGAGAGGGAGTTGATGGACAGTAAGGAAGTGAAATCAGCAAAACATTAGATTGATTAAAATGTGGGTAAATGAAAAAGAAGAAACATATAACATTCCAAGGTTTCTAGTTTGGTAACTGCTGTGGGCAGCAATGAGACAATGGTCAATAAGAGATGGAGGTGGCAAGCAGAGCTAATAAGTTCAGTTTGGGACATACTGAGTTTGTGATATCTGGGAGGCATTTAAGAAGAGGTGGGGAGCAAACATTGGGTTTAGAAGTGTGAAGATAAACTTGAACTGAAAGTGTTTTTGCCATGGTCATCAGGATATTTATTGTAGGTGGCAGGAAAAATCACAGTATTTGTGTAGAAGGATTTATGTGACAGTGGTAGACAGAATAATGACCCCCCAAATATGTCCATGTCATAGTCCCCAGATCCTGTGAATATGTTTCCTTACCTGGCAAAAGGGTCTTTGTAGATGTGGATTAAATTAAGGATCTTGAGATGGGGAGATTATCCTGAATTATCTGAGTAAACCCAGTGTAATCTAAGGGTTCATACAAGAAGAAAGAAGGAAAGTCAAAATTAGGGGAGAAGATGTGATGACAGAGGTGAGAGAGAGAAAGGAAACAATAGGAAGATAGTACACTGATGACTTTGGTGAAGAACGAAGCAGAAATAAGCTGAGGAATGCAGGCAGTCACTGGAAGCTGAATAAGGGAAGAAAGTAAATTCTCCCCTAGAATCTCCAGAAGGAACCAGCCTTGCCAACACCATGCCTTTAGTCCAATAAGACTGATTTTGAACTGTAAGATAATAAATTTGTGTTGATTTGAGCCACTAAATTTGTGTCAATTTGTTACAGCAGCAAATGGAAACGAATGCAGTGACCTTGTGCAAGTCACTACAGTTCTACAGGTTCCGGTTTGCACTGAATACTTACTATGTGTCAATGCATAGCTGGCATCAGACTAGTAGGAGAGAAAGAAATAGAAACACGTAATTGTAAACATACGATGAGAGGAGCTGAAATTAATAGAGGTTTGTACAGAGAACTGTGAAGTCAGAAATAATAATGCAACCAATTCTCCCAAGGATAAGGTATAAGGAAGACTTCATCATGGTAGTGAGGCTTAGCTGAGTCCTAAGAAATGCTTGTAAAAATTGTTAGATAATCTCTAAAACTCCTCAGAAAAACAGTACTCTGTTTTAAGCAGAGTAATTAATTGCAAGACATCTTGGGAAACAGGAAGTCATTCTGGGTTGAAGTAACTGATTTCCTCAATCTCTCTTCTAAACTCCTCTTAGCATGACTCACAGTCTCTCCTCCAGATGATCCATTTAGATGGTGACATTTAATATAGCCTGTCATTCTGAATTATCCAACTAATAACAAATTACAATTCTATCTTTAGTTGTTTGTTTTTTATTTATTAAGGTATTAATTTCTTACCAAAAAATTGGGTGGCTCAAAACAACAGAAATTTATTGTCTCAGAGTTCTGAAGGCCAGAAGTCCAAAATTAAAGTGTTGTCAGGGTTATGCTCTCTCTGACAGCTTTGGGGAGACATCTCCCCTGCCTCTTCTAGTTTCTCATGCTTACTAGCAATGTTTGGTATTCCTTGGCTTGTTGAGGCATCACTGAAGTCACATGGCCATCTTCTGCCTGTGTGTTTTCATAACATCTTCCATCTGTGTGTGTCTGTTTCTGTGTGCAAATTTCCCCTTTTTAAAAGACAGCAATCAGCCGGGTGTGGTGGTTCACACCTATAATCCCAGCACTTTGGGAGGCAGAGGTGAGAGGATTGCCTGAGTCCAGGGGTTCGAGACCAGCCTGGGTAACTTGGTGAGACCTTGTTCCTACAATAAGTCAAAAAATTAACTGGGCATGGTGGCACATGCCTGTAGTTCCAGCTACTTGGAAGGCTGAGGTGGAAGGATCACCTGAGCCCAGCAGGTCGAAGCTGCAGTGGCCGTGAGCGTGTTACTGCACTCCAGCCTGGGCTACAGAGTGAGACTCCAACTCAAAAAAAAAAAAGACAAGTTATTTTGGATTTTGCCTACTCTGATGACCTCATTGTAGCTTGATCACATCTGTAAATATCTTATTTCCAACTAAGGTTAAATTCTGAGGTAAGGGAAATTAGGACTCTAATCTTTTGGGGGGGGTACACTATTGAACACATAAGAATTGATGACTTTATTTATACTCATGAAGGGATTAGAGAAAGCAGGAATATAAAGAAGGTACTTTGTGTTTTCCTAGGCAAAGGAGAAAACATAGAGTACAAATTTGGCAATAAATACGATATTAAGAACAAGAGGACAATGATTAATATGCAAGTAGTAACAGAACAACTCTATTTTGCTTTTAAAATCCATATTAAGTTTTCTATTTAAATGTTTTAAAAATATTTTCAATCTCTTTTAGAAAATAGTTTAAGATATCACCTGACATTTTTATGAATACAAGTTATTTCATAAGGCAATCTGCATCTGAAGTCAGATTAAAATAAATAATGAATGTATGCAGAATTGTTTTCATATAAGGAAGTTAAAAGTTTGATCATGAGATTGAGAAGTTAAAGTAGTGATAAAGAGGAGACAGTGGCATCAAGATATTCTGTTGCTTTTCTTCTCCTAGATTCTGGACTTCTGACCTCTAGAAAGGTAAGATAAATTTGTGGTGATTTAAGTCACTGAGTCTGTGGTAATGTGTTACAGCAGCAATTGGAAACTAACAGTGAAGAAGAGGAAGGGATCAAGAATTCAAGAGGGGGCTGGATGCGGTGGCTCAAGCCTGCTATCCCAGCACTTTGGGAGACCGAGGCAAGAGGATTGCCTGAGATCAGGAGTTCAAGACCCACCTGGGCAACTTGGTGAGACCTCGTCTCCACAATAAATCAAAAAAATAAGCAGGTTGTGGTAGCGTGCACCTGCAGTTCCAGCTACTTGGAAGGCTGAGGTGGAAGGATTGCCCAAGCCCAGTAGGTGGAGGCTACGGCGGCCGTGAGTGTGCCACTGCACTCCAGCCTGGGCAACAGAGTGAAATTCTGACTCAAAAAAGAAAGAAAAAAGAATACAGAAGAGCAGGATGCTGAAACTTTGGGGAAAATTTATTCTTTCAGCAGAAAGTTATGGAAAAGGCTGTCAATATGACATCCTGTAGTGAATTATTTATCATCATCATAGCTTCAAGGGAACTGCCAAGTTGGGCTGCTCTTCAAGTGTTAGACCACCTTGAAGAACCAGGGCACAGTCAAGAAAGGAATAGTGACAACTCAATGCATATAAAATTGAGTGACAGTAAACATGCAAGGCAATATTGAGTGGTATGGAATAAAGTCAGCTCTAGAGTCAGTCAAACTTGGGCTGAAGTCCCTGCTTTGCCGTATATTACCTGCGTGACTTTGAGCAGGTCATTTACTATCTATATCTCACTGTTCTATTCTGTAAACTGAGGCCAATACTCCCCCTCTATTAAAGGCATGTGAGGAGGAATTACTGCAATTAGCATGTGATTTACACATATCAAACTTTCAATATTACCTATTGATAAAACTACGAACAAAGAATAGTGCTGGAAGAATAGAACTCTGTGACATTTCCAATAGTTTCCTCTATTATTCCCTTTCACACTTAAAATTATTTTTAAATAATTTTCTCTTGAGTCACAGAAAACAGTAAAGACCAGTTGAGTACTTTCATTCTAAGGGAAAAGACATTAAAATAATCTTCATAAAAAATGAATAATCTAGAAGCAAGAGGTGCCACAGGAAGAAATACTGAATAGAAACATGGGGATTTCTGTCTAAACCATTTCCTTTACAGCACTACAAATGCAGAATTGATTTCCAAGAAAAAGCACAAAAGCAAAAAGCAGAAATAGCTGGTCTTGAATCCCTTTTAAACTGGTAGATATTCATTGCTTGAATGATGACTAAAAAAGAAGCCATAGTTTTAGATTAAAATAGAATATAAGTAGATATGATTATTGATCTAAGCAGTTCTTTTTTTAGTGTTTGCAGTTATGCCTAAAAAATATTTTTTAAAAATACTGTCACAGAAGCAAAGGATTCTATAGAATTCTGTTATTTATTTAAAGCAACAATTTGTGAATCCACTTGGAATAATGGACGTTCTCATCAGTAGAAGAGTGTGTGGTGCCTTCATTTTGGTAAAAATGGTTTCCTATCTATAATTATTTATTTTCAATTTGGAGTTGAAGAAAATTTGAGAGAAAGATATCTAGGGATTCAAATGTACTTCACATCAACTGTAAATGCGATTTTAAAGAAAATGAGTCTAAGAGAAGTGTAGGTGAGTATAAAGAAAGTCAATTTTAGGGAAAGAATTCTCTGGAACCACAAAATAGATACTCAGAATGACTGAATCAGCTAAATATCTCTCATCACCAATTTTACATACAAAATGATTGCATTAAAAAAGAAGACCAGTTCCCCAACCCCCCAAAATGATATGTGAATAGCAACATTTTATTGGAGAACAGACTCTATATGTAAAGCTTTATTTACTACTTACTGATACAGGGAGTATTATTCTCTTTCCAATTTTATTTTTAGTAGTTCTTATCAATTTTCTTGTCATTTTGAATGTATTAAAATCACTTCTCTAACACCAAATTCTAATGGGATTCTTCTTATTGCTGTTCTGTAACTGAATTGTTGAAAAGCCTCTTGTAGTAACCATCAGCATACCACACCTTTTCATTATAGTCAACAGAGGAGGTCAGGCTGAAAAAAAAAAAACTTGTAATAACAGACTCCAGACTCCTTTGTTATAAGAGTCTGACTCAGGAGGTTTGAAATAAGGCTCAGGAGACTGAATTTCCTAAATTTCCCTGGTAGCTTCACCTATGTGATGTTTTATGTAAATTTAAGTAAACAAATGCATAGGTTACTATAAAACCTTCTCGAAACGTGACACATCTTACTCTTTAAGGAGACACTATAATTCTGTTCCTTGTAACCACTAATGCCCTGGTATGGCAATATTTATACTTTGATGCATGATTGTGTGCACACTTGTGTTTTAGAGTGCATGTAATAATGCCTATTATTTCCAAATATTTGGGAAAATCTTGATTTAGACTTCTAATGGAAATAAGAAAGCAAAGACGTAAGTCCCCTAATGACTCAAAAATTTAAAATTGATTGCAATTCTAATAACAAAGATAGAGTATTATAACAATGGAGTAGTAGTTTAGAATATCATAGCTATCAATGTTCTTAATCTTTTTTACTTTCTTTTTATTATGACATTTTATGAATGCATGCATCATTTTATGGATGCATTATATTTATAAATGCATGTATCTTTGAAGTTATTTTAAATGTTATTTTTGATAAAAATTGCAAGCAACTAATAACAATAACCACAATATTAGCAATAGCTGGAACCCGTTAATTTTTAGGAACTATGGAAAGCATTTTACATATAACTTATCTAAATTTACAATCATTTTATCAAAGGGAAGTTATGAAATTATTACTGTTTTATTGATGAGGAAATTGATGTGCCATAAAGTTAAATAACAAAAAAGTAAAATCATACAACTAAGCACTGGTAGGTCTAGGATGGTCCCATGAAAATTAATTCTGAAGTTTAACATCTCTATTAAGTAATTAAAATTATTAATATTTAAGAAGTGGTATTTTAGATCAGGGGCTTATTTGCAACTTTGCAAAGTTTTGCCTCGGGACATGATGCCCTGAAACCATATTTTCATTTCTTCATTCACTGATTATTTGGACTGTCTACTTCCCAAAGGAATTCTAGTTGGCTTATAAGAGCAGACACATGCATGCTAGAGATAAACACTGTAATAACCGGAAACTTTAATGGCAGAAGGGAGTATGAATAGTTACACCAGAAGACCTAGCTGAAATGAAGCCACTGTGATTCAAAGCAAGGTCATGACAACTCAGGCAGGAAAGAAAATAGCATGAGTTTGGAGATTAACATTTGTTTTCTGAATGTAGAAGGATGAATTCTTGAGATACTAATCTTAGAGATTTTTTTCTTGTTGCTCTTTCCAATCCTTCCCTTGTCTGGGCACCCCCGTGGCCTTGAGGGGAACTAGGATTGTTGTAAAAGAAATGTAAAGAAAGAAAACTATTATTTTCAGCAGTCTTTTTAATTCCCATAGTTGTCTTCCAAAAAACAAAAGAGAAGTCTCATAGGAGAATTTTTGCATAGAAGTATTAGAAGAAGAATATTTTGCCCCATTTCTGAAAGACTCCATAAAGATCCTTGTCTGGAAGATGAGTGTCATGAATGTGGAAAAGTCACTGGTCTGAGAGTAAAACTCTGCCCTGATGGAGTCTGGTGGAATTGAGGCAGGTTATTCAGTGTAGGTTAGACATAGACAGACACGTTTCTTCTAGGCAGTTTTAAAATAGAGGAAGCATTGACATATTTTTCCTTATCCATACCACAAGCCTGACTTCCCTGTGGGCTGGAATGTGGACCTACCTGTACAATCCACCCCCTTGGCCCATCAAAGGGAAAGCCCATCAAAGGTGTAGAAATGGTGAAAGATGTAGTAATGGTAATCTGTTCACTTTTATGTTTAACATAATAATTGCTGGTTTCCTGTCAAAGGCAAAATACATGTCCAGGAAGAGGCCATCCCTTAGCTCATCAGAGGTGGAGAGGTGGTAACCTCTCAGAAGCAGATACCTGTAGCTCACCCTCTTTTCAACATGATAATTATTGTGCAGGTATATCAAGCTTCTTGTAAAAAGCAAAAGCATGGCCTTTCTTCAAGATGTCCATGACTTCCAGCATGTTTCCCTTCTCTCTCTCTTTCCCTAATAAACTCTGTTTGAAAACTATGCTGGCTGCTCTGAAATTCCTTTCCATAATGAGTCAAAGAACCACAAACATTGCAACAAACCCCAGCCAGCAACATCTTTGGCACCCAACATGAGGCATGAGAATCTCAGCAATTGCCACCACTTCATAGATTTGTGAGTATGGCAGTCACAGCTTCTATCTCTCTGTCCTCTCGGTTTCTGCTGCTTCCACTTTCATTCCTCTTCCTTCTTGGAGTCACCTATGGAATCTCTCCCGTCATTGAGTCTTTGCTTCCTCCAGTCACGATTACTGGCCCTCCCCAGCTGGAGGCTAGTAGAGGAGGGATTGAGCCTGATTTCCATACTGTGCAGAATCAAACGATCTTTCCTGACAGAAGGCACATGGAGGATGGAAGAAGCCAAACTTCATTCCAACCAGAAGTTCTCACTTTTTTCTCTTATGCCTAGCTCTTGCTGTTCTACTAGGAGGTAGGGAGGAAAGGACTTCTACTTGGCATGGGGACAAAAAGTTTTCTTCAGATATTTGAACAAATTGCTCTGATTTTCAAATGCTAGCAGTGAAGTTATTTAGAAGTGAGTTAATTTCTAAAGGTTTGAGCCTTGCCCAAGATAGATTACAATCAACTATTTGTCCTTGTAAAAATGTGTTGGAAAGTCTCTTAGATATGACTAGATATTTTAAGCCCTTTCTCTGGTTAAGGGATCCTGTTAACTTACAGGAAAAGGCAGGCTATGCTATTCTAATTTGTATGTCCAATCAGGCATCCAAGCATTCTGAGAACTAGACAGCGCAGAAAACTGTACTTAAACCTTGCTTCCTACAACTTTACCATACGCTGAAGGAACATAAAGCTTCACCTAGCACCAGAAGCAAGGCAAGAGAAACTTTTCTTTCTTCTTATGCTAAGGATCTTTGTTTACTTTCTTCAAAGCCTTTCAAAACCTTGATAGTGATTCCTCTAGGTTAGGTAATATTTCAAGTTCATCTCATATATGAACACAATCTTTCACAATGATCCTCTCAAGTAGGTAATATCATTAGCCTTATTTGGCAGATTAGAACAGAAGCACAGAGAGGTTAAAGGACTTTCCCAGGGTCACAGTCAGAAGATGGCAGAGCTAGAATTTGAGGCCAGGCCACCTGCTCATGCTTGTAACTGCTGTGATATATCACAGATCACCGAGGTCTCTGAACAGTCCTGAGCTACAAATATTTTATCTTAGTATTTTAGATGTATAGTATATACATGGCAAATTGACTTTTTTTCTATGACAAATTGCCAAGGCATATGGAAGGGACATTAGAGGAATGGGTACACAGATCTTGGCATGGAGATGTGACCCAGAAAACCTGTAGGCAGGGCCTAGCTTTCCTAGGAAAGAGGCTGCTGATGTGCATAAGTTCCACCTAAGTTCAAGGTCTTACACTAGTCTCCTCTAGGACTTGAACCCCTTCAACATTTCCCTTCACCAGGGGCACACCTCATCAGCAAAGCTACCCGCATAATCAACGTTCATATACCTAACCCTATACCCTACCCCACACCTTTATAACAAAATTAAAAAAAGATTTCCCTTCACCTTTAGACTATGGCTCCAGCCTTCCCAAGGTCTACAAGGGCCTTTCTAATCTGCTTGCCCAAAGCCTTACTCCTCTCCTCCTTTCTACTGTCCCTCTGGTTTGTTCATAAACCTTTTCCCTTCCTGTCTCCTGCTCCACTTCATTGTCAGCTGGCTTCTGCCTAAGCCTTCCAGCAGAAGGCACTGTAAGGAATGGTAGGTAGGAGGGTATTGACTACCCTCTCTGACTTAGCTCCTCTCTGACTTCTGCTCCTGTTGTACAATCTACTATGTTTCAGATTCTGCTGGAGGACTCTGGCCTGGGCTTTGGCAGCACTGCATTCTCCCCGAGTCCACCCAACCAGGTAATATTGGCTTCCTACCACTTCTAATCTTGAGATTGCATCATCATCCCATTTGGATTCATAGTTTCCTATCATCCACATAAATTCTATCCAGCCAGGCTCGATGGCTCAGCCTGTAATCCCAGCACTTTGAGAGGCTGAGGTGAGTGAATTGCCTGAACCCGCGGTCCGAGACCAGCCGGGCAACTTGGTGAGACCTTGTCTCTACAATAAATAAAAAATTATCTGGGCGTGGTAGTATGTGCCTGTAGATTCGGTTACTTGGAAGTCTGAGGCGGTAGAATCACTGGAGCTCAGCAGATCCACGCTGGGGTGACAGTGAGTGTGCCACTGCCTGGTCCACAGAGTGAGACTCCAACTCAAAACAAAACAAAACAAATTCCGTTCATTCGTTACTCTTATTTTAAATCATTAGGTGGTGTTTGTTTTCCTCAGTGTACCATGACTGATAGACTCTTATTTATTTTCTCCAGTCACACTAGTCCTCTTTCTTTTTCTTAAGCAAAGATGAGTACCTGTCCCAGGACATTTACACTAGTTATACCCTCTATGAAATGCTCTTCTCTCAGATGGTCTGGTCTCAAAGCTTACTGTCACATGCCATTCCAGTCCTGGCACAAAATGCCGCCTCCTCGGAGAGGTTACCTTTTCCTGTCTAAAGTAAATTCTCTAGTTTGTGTTATACTTTTTCTGTTTAGTTTTCTCACAGTACTCATCACTAACTGAAATGATCTTGTCTGTTTACTTATTGACCATCTTTCCATAATGGTATGTAAATTTCATGAGAGTGGGTATCCTGGGTGACTTGTTGACTACTATTCTTGAATGTAATGACTAGAATTATGCTTGGCACTTAACAAATATTTCCTTATGCATTCTTCCAAAATATGTGTGTGAATTTTGACTGCCTTTATTCATGATATTTTCTTTGGCCTGGGACAACATATTTGTGTTTGCAAGAACTTTAAATATTGCTCTAAATTTTCTTGCAAATGTTTCTGCATAAGAAAAGTCTTGCTCAACCTGAATTTTGGTTATTCATAGGTTATAGATTTATATGTAGAAATATAGAGATAGACTAGATATATGTAGATATAGACATAGATATAAAGATATTTGTCTAGAGGCTTTACAGACTTTTAAAAAGTTGAAAATACTCTCTGACTTACCCAGTGATTGACTGAGTGAATTAATGTAGCTTCAGAGTGATGATCTTAAGATGGAAAAAAGGTAATTCCTTGAATGCCAACTCTGAGTAATTGGTAATGTCTACAGAGGATACAAAAAAGAGAATTTTAAGGGTGGGTTTTTATGATTATCTAATTGAACCTTAAAATAATTTTAACATGGCACCTGGAAAAGCTGGATTCTGAGTATGCTGTTATCATAGTAGGCACACTACCTAGTGCTAACCAGAAAATAAATCCCCAGGTTACTGAATGACTCAGTGCCCTGAATTATTTAGCACTGTCCACCTAAAAGCTGGAGAATGTCTGCCTACCTCAAAATAGTGGTTTTGGTTTTACCTATTAGATAGGATATTGTGCTACTTTTTTTTTGACAGTAACTGGTGATAAAAGTTCAACAGCTTCTTAAAACAACTCGTGAAAAACTCATCTTTCTATTGACTCCTTAGCAGTCATGTGCATGTTGTTTGTCTGAAAATGATACATGCTTATGGTAAAAAAAAAATTAAAAAAAAAAAGTTACAAAATGAGTAAACCTCAAAAAAGAAAAATTACTCAGAGAAAGGTTCTGTTGATGACTTAGTACAACTTTCTAGAATATGTTCACAAAATTAGTTCTTTCATGCATATAGTTTTATAATTTGCTTTTTTTCCCTAGAATTGAGTACATTTCCTCATGAATGCTGTTCTTCAGCCATACTGTTATTCTTCAGGCATACTCCTTTAAGGGTTATGCCATTTTGCATCCTAATTATGCACATAATAATGGATTTGATTCCTTTCCTATTGGTGGATTTATAGGTATTTTCATTTTTAACATAATATATAGATCTTTATCAAACATTCTTTTAGTGATGTTTACGCAAATGCATACTTATCAAAATATGTTACTTATGGAGCAACTGTTGTCTTCTTCATTAAAAACTTTTGTGATTTTAATTGAGTTCTGCTTCCATCTTAAAATAACTCAACATCAAAAAAAAAATTAGTTGTAATGTTTTGTGTCCATCCTTCAAAACATTCTTACTTCATTTATCAGCTTAATTTTATTTTATTTGTTAAAAGATGCATTTCTTTAAGTTATTGAAGAATGGTGAATGAGTGATATATGAATTCTTCCAAATATGTGTGTGAATTTTGGTTGCCTTTATCCATGATATTCACTTTGACCTAGGAAAATATGTTTGTGCCCCTCCCTAATTCCCCTCAAACTATGTAAATATTGTCCTACATTTTCTTGTGTTTCTGTGTAAGAAAAGTCTTGACCTAAGCTGAATTTTGGTTATTTGTAGGTTTTAGATACAGATGCAGATACACAGACGTAGACGTGAACTAGATGTACATAGATATAGACATAGATATAAAGATGTATTTTTGTCTAGAAGTTTTACAAATCTTTAAAAATTATTATAAATAAAAATATTGCCTGTTGTATTTATGTGTAGATTTCTTTTCATTAATTTTTCTTAGAGGATTATTGACTCAAACTGCATACAGTTTTTAATTTTGGAAAGGTTTCTTCACATTGTTTCATATTTTTTGTCCTTCCTCATAAACAATAATTTTCTTTTTGTTATATTTTTCTTACTTTATTTCAGATCTATCATGTCTTCTTCCTATGCATTTCAGGAGAGCAACTCAAATCACATCTCAATACCCTGTTTTAATTTTTTCACTGCATCATTTTTATTTATTCTCTATAGTGTAGGCTTTAAGTTTTTATAATTTTTGTATTTTCTTGATAATATTTCACTATATTGTTATTCTCTTTTTTCATCTTGAACTCTACTCTTTTAATATGTCTGTTTTTACGCCTTTTTAACTTCTGTTTCATGTAAGCCATAACTAATTTAATTTGATAAAAGTGACAAAATCTTCTCAACATTTTCTTCTCATGAGTTTATGATTTTCCACCAATGTGATTTTCTTCTGAGTCTGCAAAAAACTGCTGCTGTTGTTGTTTCATTTTTCTCTCCCACCAGACCAAGGATATGGCGTTTTTTTGCTTTGCTTGCTTGTGATTTTTGTACTGGTCAAATTCCATTTTCAAATTTGTACCTGGATACCAATATGTAGCTAAGCCCCAGACCAACTATAAATTTTTGGTAGATATTACTTTTCTCAGTTTGGCACTGCTATTCTGCTTGTCCCAAAAGTGATTCTTTGATAATTTGAACAATTGAAATAGATGAAACACTATGTAGAGTTATTGAGGGTTCTCCTGTTTTTACCCCTATGTATGAGGATCCATACTTGACACCACGGTCAATTTGGAATTGCTGTACTTAAATGGACCTAGAATAAAGGAGCAGCAAGACACACTTCTCTCTCTGTCTCTTGAAAGCAAAGTCTATGTGGAGGATGGAGCAAGGCCACCACAGTCACTTGATTAAAGCATTCATTCTTTGGTGATGAGAATCAAAGGGCACACAGCAGGAAAGATTTAAAATGTATTTCCCGTTTTTGCCTCAGGTAGTCTATATTTCAAGAGGAGAAATTGAGCATACCATGAAGTAAAGTATATAGGTTTCTTTCAACCCAAATTTATGTGCCTTGTCAGTAGAGGTAAGTTCTGAAAATGTCTGTTTTTAGGGTTTGCATTCAACAATATCTAACAGATATTTATCAAGTCTCTGAAATATGCCAGTGTTATATAGTGTTTGCTGATTTCATGGTGGTGATTAAAAAAGAAATGATTCTTGTCTTCACGCTTTCAGGTTAAAGTGTTATCTGTTCATCAGTTTTAACTTTTATCAGTTGTTTTGGTTTATTTGTTTTCTGTATCCCTCCAGGTCTTTCAATAGGAAATTGTGGGATGCTACATGGCTAGGGCTGGAAGGCAGTAAGAAGTGCTGTTACTTAAAAACTGATTTAAACTTGAGATCACTTTTTATAATCTGCATTATCTTGGCCTTGCCATTCCCAATGTGGATTCCAGTGCAGCAATGTACAGAGATAATGACACACAATTAAATGAAATGTTCACTCCTGTTGTTGCTATAACAAACTACTACAGACTAAGTGGTTTACAACACAAATTTATTATCATATGGTTCTGAAAGTAGAATTCCAAAAGAAGTTGTACCAGGATAAGATCAAGGGGTTGGCAGAGTTGCATTCCTTCTGCAAGTTCTAGGGAATAATCCATTCCCTTGCCTTTTCTAGAAGTCTCCTGCATCTTTTAACTCATGACCTTTCCTTCATCTTTAAAGCATACTATTCCAACCTCTCCTTCTATTGTCATATCTCCTCTCTGACTCTGATCCTCTTGCCTCCATTTGATAATGCCTGTTGTGATTACAGTGAGTCCACAGGATAATTTAGGATAATCTTCCCCCATGCTGAGATCCTTAACTAAATTTCACCTGCTGAGTCCCTTGCCACGTAAAGTAACAGTCACAGGTTCCATGGATTAGGATGTGGACATCTTGGGAGGGGGGTGGTCGTTTTTCTGTCCCTCAGCCCCTTTGCTTTACTTTTCTAGATAAAACAAAAAATAGAATATTATCAAATACAGTAGTCCCCACTTATCCATGATTTCACTTCTATGGTCTAAAATAGAAAAATTGAATGGAAAATTTCAGAAATAAACAACATGTAGGTTTTATGTTTGCAACATTCTAAGCAGCATTCAGACTCTTGCACTGTCCTGCTCCATCATGTCTAGGACATTAATCATTTCTTTGTTCTGTATATCCTTGATGTAGATGCTTCCTACCTGTTAGTTACTTAGTAGCCATCTCAGTCATCACAATGTTGCAGTATCAACAGTTATCCACTGTTGTGGTATCACAATGCTTGTGTTTAAGTAACCCTTATTTTACTTAATAATGGCACCAAAGTGCAAGAGTAGTAATGCTGGCAATTCAGATGTCAAAGAGAAGCTATAAAATGTTTCCTTTAAAAGGAAAGGTGATCTTGGTTTTCCTTGGTTAGAGCTTGTTATCATCCACGGTTTTAGGAATCCACTTGGGGTCCTGGAACATATCCCCTATGTATAAGGGCCGGGGGTGGGGGAGGGGTGGGGGCCTGTGGTATACCCTTTCTCAATATTTTAATTTATTAGTACATGTGTATTTGTTATCTATTGCTGCATAAAAAAAACTATGCCAAGCTTAGGAATTTGCAGCGACAAACATTTATCATCTCACAGTTTCTCTATGTCAAAATACATTTTAGGTTAACAGTGTGACTCTGGCTCAAGGTATTTCATAGGGTGGCAATCAAAATATCCCAGCTTGGCAGCTGGATTCCCTCAGATGAGCAACTCAAGAGAGTGTGCCCAGATGAAAGCTAGAGTCTGTTCCTAACCTAGTCTTTTAATACATTATTTTATTTTAAAGATGTGGGGTGCAAGTCAGTATTAGGTAGATATGTCTTCTATATGCAGGTGAACTTTGGGTCCCCAACTGGTCCTCACTTTCCCTGGTTTAGGATCAAGTACACTTTATGTTGTTATGTGCCCCACCCTCTCGTCTGGCAGTGTCCCATGACTGCTGATCCCTTCCTTGTGCTGTTGTGAATAATGTTCAGGTTCCACTTATGAATGACAGCATGTGGTATTTGGTTCTTTGTTTCTGTGATGGTTTGCTAAGAATGATTATCTCTAATTCCATTCAATTTGCTGAGAAGTCCATGATTTTGTCCTTCTTTATGACTGCATAGTATTCCATTGTGTATATGGACCACATTTTCTTTATCCAGTCTACTTTCAATGGACAGTAGGTCTGGTTCCACATTTTTGCTATTGTGAATGTGCAGTAATGAACATGCATGTGCAGGTGTCTTTTTTGTAGAACAATGTGTGCTCCTCCAGGTATATTCCCAGAAGGGGGATTGTTGGATCATATGAAAAGTTAATTTCTAGTAGTCTTAGGTATTGCCACACTATTTTCCATAGAGGTTGGACTAGCCGGCACTTTCACCAACAGTATAGACAGTCTACAGGTTCAATGCTATACCCATGAAATTACCAACATCATTCTTCTCAGACTTGGAACCGGCAATACAGAAATTCATATGGAAACAAAAAAGAGCACCAATAGCCAGAACAATCCTCAGCAAAAGAAACAAAGCAGGAGGTATCATACTTCTAGACTTTAACGTTTACTATAAGGCTACAATCATCAAAACAGCCTGGTATTGGTACAAAAATAGGCATATTGACCAATGGAACAAGATAGAGGTTTCAGAAGCAAAAACTCGATCTCTCAATCAACTCGTCTTTGACAAAGCCATCAATAACAACCACTGGAGAGAGGAGATCTTATTTAGCAAATGGTGTTGGAAATACTGACTGTCCTAACCTAATCTTAGAAGTGGTGTCACATCACTTTGCTATATTCCGTTCAATAGAAGTGAGTAAATATGTGTATATTCAAAGAGAATGGATAATGCACAAATATCAAGAAGAAGTGATTGTTTGGGACCATATTAGAAACTACCTATCACAGATATTGTAAAATTTTGAGCTTCATGGATTTCCAACACCAAAATTAGGCAAATCTTTCTCTTCTTTATCTCCACTCTAACATTTCTAATTTCAGATATTAAATAATAAGACTAAAAAAATTTTAAATACATTTAAATGGAAGACTTTAAAACAGTTGTGCAACTGTGTAACTTACTTGTAAAGAATACAAAATAATGCATTCACTGCAGATTTTCAGGCAGTTTTATTTAACGGTTTTTAAAAATTATTATTATCTGACATTAAAGGCTGGAAGGAAAAACACTAGAATTAAAATTATTACCCCAAATTGAAATACTCTGGTGGACATGTTGAGACAATATGTAAATAAGAGCCAAACTGTGGGGAAAGTATCTCTTGCATGCTAACCAATAACTACAAAAAGTCCTATGATGAAAAATACCCTTGCATTTTCATCCTACAGTTGAAAGAACTACTTGATTGTTTTAAATAATGGATGAACATAATGCGTATTTGTCCCATTTCTCAATATTTCTTTTATTTTCTCAAATAACTCAATACATTGTAGGGGTAATTTTTTATCATTATAGTAACAATCTAAATTTCAGCACTCAGTCTTTCCATTGGATTAACGAGTTTTGACCTGAAGAATTTCTGTGGTCATCCACCAAAGAAAATCTGCCACCAATAATTAATGTTGTTTATTCAATAGCAGTTGTACCATGTTGGTTTCTCATTTTAGAAAATATAATCTTGGTATTTAAGGTCAGCACATTATGACTGTTTATAAATATTTCTTTCTCTTAAGGAAATAATGAAAAAGTGCAATAGGATAGGAAAAGTTGTTGGGAATTACAACACATCAGATGACAAACATGCTTACCCAGTTGAAGTCAAGGGATGAATAGAATGTAGAGAAGTTAAACAGAATAAGAGAGACATCATAGAAATTACAGTATTTCTTAAATCCAAATGCGAGTATAGTTAGTCTTACATCAGAGATATTGGCTAGAGTTTGAGGATAGGAACAACATGCTTTAAATTTAAGGAAAGGGAATGTTTAAATAGAGACATTTAAAATTGGTAAAAGAGTATGCATGAGAAAAAGGTCATGTATCTATATTGTATGTTTAAGAACTTGTACCTGCTTTTATATAAATTTGTTTGTCATTTCACTTGTTATTAAGTGGCACACTTTTATGATTAACCTAAATTGATAAGTTTAGATTGCTCCTATATTCTGTTATTTTCTTCTTTAGGCATTCAGGCACAAACAGCTTGAGGCAGCTGGCAGTAAGTACCTTTATGAGAAAGTGGCTGTGTAATATAATACATTGTTTCTATGTTGTCAAACCTTTTATATTGTAACCTCGACCCATAAATCCTAGTTGCGCTATTGGGTCCTATACTCAGATCTATAGAGCATGGACTCTTAAAACCTAATCTGAGTCAGGTATTCTCTCAACTAATTTTCTGTGGCGATGTGGGGAAGGAAAATAAAGGGAGGGAATATAAAAATGGATGTGAATAAAGTGGAGGGAAAAGCAAAAGGGAGTAATTGCCAGAAAAAGTCTCAATTGTTTTAAAACAATTGAAGATAACTATCAGATTCTCTTTGAGTCTTCTCTTTCCCAATTTGTACACCTTGAGATTTTTTTTAACATCCTCATACAATTTTGAAGCTCTTATCTTTTTAACCTTTCAAAATGTGTGAATATTTGATGTAATGTACAGTCTAATTAAGGACTTGCATAATGTGTAATTATAAACACCTCCCTAAACACGACCCAGGACAATAAGCAGAATACTGCCCCTACCTTCAAAGCCTTTAACACATACATTTACTTCCTCCATGTCCCTAGAGAAAAATGCTATTCTAATTTCTAAGGCAATTACTTCTTTACATCTTTTTTTTTCTGTTTGGAAGTTTATTCATCTAAATATATATCCCTACACATTTTAGTTTTATGTTTTTCTATTTATTTTATTTTATAAATTTGTATAATGGTCACATACAGTATAGAGATCTGTTTGTGTCTTAATTCCTTTGCTCAACATGCTGTTTATAAGGTTCACGCATACTGTATAAATTTGTATAATGGTCACATACAGTATAGAGATCTGTTTGTGTCTTAATTCCTTTGCTCAACATGCTGTTTATAAGGTTCACGCATATTGATGTGTGTACTATATTTTTTTTATTGTATTCCCCTAAGTGAATATGGAACATTTCTTAAATCCATTCTATGGTTGCAGCAAATTTGAGAACTTTCCAAGTGGTGTATTATTGTTCACAATGTTGCTATGATCATGTATCCTCCTACCCACAAGTGTTACTGCAGGGTACACACCTAGGAGCAGAAATTCTGTCTCATAGAAAAGACCAAGCTGTTTTCTAAAACGATTGCATTCTCTGACGGGATATGAGAGTGCTTCTTGCAACATATACTCACCATGGCTTAGTCTCATAATATTTTCAGCCTCTTCTTTGGGTTATATTTTACAAGTGTCCTCAGCTTTAACTGTGATCTTCAGTTACTTCAGGGCTATACCCAGTAACTTCAGGTGCGATCTAACCAGAGCTGTCATCTCACTTGTTATTAAGTGGTATACTTTTATGATTAACCTAATCACATCAATTTTGGACTAACCTAAACCCTAAAGTCTTTTGTTGATAAGTCATGTCTCCTTCATATTTTATTTTCACAGTTTTTTTTTTTGACTTTATAGTTATTCTTATTCATCTTATCAAATTTGACCTACGATTTTAGTTATTGAGATTATTTAAGATAATGGTTCTGTCACCAAAAATACTAGGTTTATCTCAGCTTTAAGAAAGTTTCACATGATTCGTCAAACTGTCTTTATGTAAAGCTCTGACACATTGAGAAGAGCAGAGTATAGAACAGAGTTTTTGAAAATGTATCAGAAAATTTTCCTCAGGCTAATTCCTAACCATTATTCAGAAATCTTAACATCTAACTAGTCAAACAGCAGCAGAAGCATCCCTCCTATTTTATGATCCAGAAATTGTCACTTTGTGCCTATTGTTCATTAAGTTTTGCCTGCCAACTTTTTCTTGTTCTTGTTTCAATATAGTTACAAAGAAGTGCTGATAATGTTCTATTTCTTGATTTGAGTGATGACTATATTGATATGTTCCCTTTGTAACAATTCATTAAGCCATAAGTTTTGATATGTATACTTTTGTATAAGTGTGTTATACTTTAAACATTTACTTAAAATAACATCTAAAGGTAGATGTATTTAGATAATTTATAATTGCTTAGAAAAAAAACAGAGGTATACATTCATTTAATAACAGTGGTTTTCTCTGGAGAGAGGAGTGGGATTTGGGGAATAGTAAAGGGAACTTTTTGTTTACTGTATACATTTTGTATTATTTCTATGTTTCATAAGGACTATGCATTATTTTATAGGGATAACCCCCCCAAAACTATTAAAATATGAGCTATACACCACTCATGTGACCTTTAACGTTGGTTTCTACTATACAAATTCATCTGTTTCTTGTGTTCTACTTGAAATTCCAGATGGAGGGAAGGCTGCATTCCCTTTGCTAATGTGTTCTGCAAACACATTAGCAAAAGTGACACATCTAAGATATAAAATCTGTGTGACAGCCTCTTTCGAGGGAGTCTCCTTTGTCTCTGAAAACAAAGTAAATTACTCAAGTGAATACAAATTCCACTTTGTGAAATCTTTGTTGAGAGGCAAACAAATAACTGATCAGGAAACTACATGTCTATGCCTTGGTTCTTATGCTCTCTCTTTGTGCACTTGGATAAATATTTCTAAAAATTTTTGAAAGTTGGTGTGAGAAAGTATTTGAGGACTAAAAACACATAGTAATTAAGTAATATGCCCAAGACTGGTCTTGATAAAGCCTTCTACAGAACCAAGGGAGCTCTTCACAAACCAATTTTTACATGTTTTCTGAGACTCCCCACCTAGGTTTCACCGACTCAGGAACAGGTTCTTAACCTATTTTAACTTAGTCAAAGCTATTGCATTTGGCTGTGTAATAGTGCACTGAGGTCATGGTGAAGGACTGAAACCCACTCTTTACTCCCTACCACCAGCTGAATGCCACATGGGCTGCCTCAACCCAGAGGGGACACCATTTTCTGATTCCCACGAAGCCACTGTATAGGCTAGTGGTGGCCTTGACTGAACAATTCTTATAGAAAGTTGGACAATTTCTTTTGCATTGGTCATTGGACTGCCCTTTAAAATAAAAGTCATTTTAGACTATTAATTATTATAATGTTGGATAAGGTTCATCTTTAATTCTGATACTTTCAGAGTTTTCCTAAGACTTCTAGTTACTTAACTCAGCATGTAGCAAAAATATAGACATATCTGGACTTTTTATTAACTTCAACACTGTTAATTTTTAAAGCTTCCCCCAGGGTTGCCTTTTTATATCTTTGATGTCTGGATTGGCAAAGATAAAATTATTATATTGTATTTTTTCCTCTTAAGGTAAACCAATAATGAATGCAATTTTATTAGAGCAGGCAGCACTGGGCACTGGGCTAGACGTCTGAAATTTCCTTCTTCTTCTCCTTCTTCTCCTTCTTCTCCTCCTTCTCCTCCTCCTTCTCCTCCTCTTTCTCCTCCTCCTCCTCCTCCTTCTCCTCCTCCTCCTCCTTCTTCTTCTACCTGTCAGCCCTAACTTGAAGCTTAGAGGAAAATCTGCACTCTCAGCATTCTGTACAATATATCACCCTGGTTATTGGGAACATTTGAACCTCTTGGTCAAATCTAATCTGTGGAGTGCATATCACAGAATTTATATGCACTCTAAATTCTTGGTAAATTCCTAGGTTTATACATGAGGCTCAAGGAGAGAGAAAAGAGCAGAGAAGTCCTATGGAGTCCTCTTCAGGAGCAGCAAATGAAACTGCATTTATCAAAAATTTGGGAATGGGATATTGCCCATTAAACTCTCCTCTCTCAAAGTCCCTCAGAGAAGGCAAGGTGTAGCCAAAGTAATCCTCTCTTCTTGGGAGACAGGTGCAATGCTTTGGTAATACTTTAAGATTCAGGATACAGATTTCCCCAGTAGGTAGGGTTGGTTAAAAAAACAAGAACTCTTTGGTGTCCTAAATGTTCTATCATCCTCCTTCTGTCTGAAAACCATGTTTTGGGGAGTGTTGGGAAATCAGGCCATGAGATGTCTCACAATTTTCATCTTCCTGCTTTTCATGGGTGACTGTAAAAAATCTCCTCTGAGTGATTATCAGGGACCAGCAACATCATGTCCCACTCAGAGAAGGCATGGGCTGCTGCCCCAACAATGGCCCTGCTGCTGCATCTGGGCCACCCCTAGCTTCCTCTATCTGGAGCAGAGCATGGGCATTAGTAGTTGCCTCTTTCAGATAGTCAACAGCATTGGATGGTAAGCAGGAAGGTGAATATTGATGTTGCCTTGAATGGAGCTACTTCTTCCCCACCCCCATACCTCTACTTGAGGCTGATGTTGACTTAACCACTAGGTTAGGTCTAGGTCTTTAGCTGCCTAGGTTGCATGTATCTATGTCTCCTTTCCCGCCTCCACCCCTCCCCTAGTTCACCTCAGGCATCCTTTTCTTTCTTTCCTTCACATAATTATAGCAATCTTCTTCCAGTAGGTTAAACCAGCCAGGATCAATATTTAGTCAATCCCGCCACCCCTGAAAATTAACCTGTTCAATCACCAGTTTACACCAAAAATCCCAAGATTCCTCTTAACTTTTGTGAAGTTCTTTAAAACTTTCATGGCAGTCCCAAAATTGAGGACTTGAAAATGAAAATTTAATAGTCATGACATTAGTCCTTTAATAAAACTTGGTTGGCTAACATACACATTATAAATGTTTATATAAAGCATTCATGAATACCTTTGTTTCTATAGTCTCTTTTTTTTTAAATGGCAGCATCCTGTAAAAATAATAATTTCTGTAGCAATAAAAATCTGATTTGAAACTCTGTTCCTCCTCTTACTTAGTTCTGCTCAGTTAGGAGGGGCATTTACTGATCTTAGAGTTTGTTTCCTTATACTTAAGATGAGATTGTAATATTTGCTTTGAAGATCTGTTTTAAGGACCAAATAAAATAGCATGTGTAAAATATCTGGCACATAGTATAATAGATGCTCAACAAATATTAGTTCCCCTATTCTGCTCTCACCTCAGAATAATATTTTTGCTTAAATCATAAGATCAAGCAAGGACCCCTCTTAGTGGCCTCCTGCCCCTACTCCCAGAATGGAAATAAAGAAAAATTTTGAGTTCCTTCAAGGAAAATTTTAGGTACTTAGCTAACCTTGAAAAGCAAATGAGCAACCTGATAAACAAAAAGGCAATAATAGTTTAAAACCATTCCCAAGAAAGAGCCAAAACGTGTTTGGTTCTCAGGAGAAGCTAAAGATAATATAGGTTCCTAGGTTGTTTTTTTTTAAAAAGCCTGTACCCATATCAAATGTAAAATGGTGTCTGCTGACATATTGATCTCGGATAAGGGAGAACTGAGGACTGAACTCTGACAACCATTCTTTACTCTAGATTATAACTTGGTAGAAGTTACACCCACAAGCCAGGGCTCAACATTCCTTTCTTCTGACCCCAAGTTTTTAGACTTCACCAGTCACAAATCAGAAAAGTTTTTAATCCACCTATGACCTGTGGGTGCCTACCTCAGAATATCCCACTTTTTTGGGCCACACAAATGTAAGCTTCCATATATAAATATATTTTTTTACCTGTAACCTCTAACTCCTCACTTATAAAAAATCCTTACATGTAAGCCATTGGGGAGTTCATATCTTAAGCATTAGCAATCCTGACTCTCCTTGCTTGGTACCCTGCAGAAATGCCTCACTTTCTCTTGCTACAAATCTTAATGTCAGTGTTTGGTTTTGCTGCACTTGGTGGGCAGACTCAAGTTCGGTTCAATTTCAATTACTTCCTACGAGCAATAAATAGATAATAAATAAGGATACATTTTATCTCATCAATCTTTGACATTGTCTTGCCCCTTTGACAAGATTAAGTTCATTGGATTCCATTGTTGTATCTTCTTTTGTTGACTTAAGTTTAATAACTATACCTAAGTATCAGTCTACTCCCATGCCTTAAAATTGTTTTATAGTAACCAAAGAGGCTTACTGACTGCTCTTTAACAAAAACAGTAAAGAGCATTTAGGAAAAAATTGTTTTCTTGATTTTTCTTTCCTCAAAATTGTGAGTGGAAGGAAAATGGGGTAAAAGAGAACAAAAGTAAATATTATACTTATTTTAAATACGAAAAAGATAATGCTCAAAGTAATTATAATGTCAATATACTGAAAAAATTGTAAAAACTGACATTTTTATTTGTTAATTAAGTGAACTTTAGACTTTCATTCCTGATTGGCTCTGTTGTTTAAAACAGAACCCCAGGAGAACTTTGCATTGAGACCTACAATATGTGCAATCATCATTTAAATGCATTCAAATACTACTGATTTATTTTTCAAAACATTTTAAAGTGAGGCACATAGATAAGGCCAAATGTTCTGATTTTTATCATTCTGATTTGTTTTTTCTCTACTTCAAGATATTCAAATTTATAGTCTAAATTCATTTCTTCATACTCAATACCTTACAATTTATCTCTATGTTCCTTGATGGCTATTTTCTTTGTAAGTGTAAGATTCTTTCATTTTTATACCATCTTTTAGAATAGAAATTCTATTATAAAGAAACTTCATAATAAACAAATGTGTGAGAAGCAAATTAGGGCAAGTAGTTCTCAAAAGTACACATATCATCTATTACCCAGATGTGGTGCCTCTGAGTAGGCCCTAGAATGAGGTTGGTAGATGTTACTTGTTTCCATATTAAAGGTCTAATTGCCTTTCAGATACTCCACTGGGAGGGGTCTTCAGCTGCCCACTTAATTCTCTATATCTTAATGTCTCTCTCACCTTCACAAATCTAGAAACTGAAGAGGAGCCAGCTAGAAAGAGTCCTCACTCAAGATGAAACAGTATTCCTGACTAGTAACCTTACAATCTTATAATCTGTTTTAAAGTAACCTTACAATCTTACAAAGATCAGAGAGCAAACCCCCTCACTTTATGATGAGAGCATTTGGTCTCTCTTTCTCTCTGCTCTTACGTTTTCTGATCTTTGGTAACATTTATTAATAATTCTCAGCCCTGTGGAGAATGTTTGTGAGATCTCGGTGTGCCATGGCTTAAGAGTAGGATGGATCTAGGCTTTGTGAGGCTGAAGTTGGCACAATTTTGCTAAGAAAATGAATGTCTAAATATAATAATAATATTTGGAACATAATACACAGAGGGTTTTTTCCCAATTGAATTGAAATATTTTACTTTTGTAAATGTTATAAAAACCCATGTCAATATGATCATGTAAACTCATGGCTGTGAGCGTTGGCTGCTCACTGGCCCCATAACTGCCCCTTCTCAATGTCTGGTGCCTGGGCTGGGATGACTTAAAAGTTGGGCTCAACTGATATTCCCTCCTAGAGAGCCTACATATAGCTTCTCCACAAGTCATGGATTTTGTACAGAATGTGGCCCTAGGGTAGTCTGACTTTTCACAGGAATCCCAGTGTTCTAGAGTATACAGTCTCTTGAACAAGACAGAAGCTGCAGGATCTTCTTTCATTAACTAATCTCAGCAGTCTTGTAGTGTCTACTCATCATAATTTGTTGGTAAAACAGACAAGTACCTGCTCAGATTCAAGAAAAAGAAACACAGACCCTACCTCCCAATGGGAGGAGTGTCAAAGCGTTTGTGGTCATGTGTTTAGACAGCCACAGGGGTCACTTAGGAGCACGAATCATACTAAGGGATATGTAGATTGTAGACAAGTTTTTTGTTGTCTTTACACGATGTGCTCTGAATCCTCAACATGTAGCTCTCTGCTCTCTGTGAAATAATCTGCAATTTACTAATTCTACTCTTGAGATGCTTAAGTAATTGCACAGTCACGGAACTGACTTGGGAATGCAATAAATGAGAAGTCATTAAAAAGTCTGACTCAGCAGCCCTTGGACTAAGGTCAAGACAGTTTTTCTACAAGCAACAATGAAAGCTTAAATGGCTAAATTATTAATGCTGAAGTGTTCCACTCTTACTAACAATACTATTAGTCTGTTAACAGATTCCTGTAATACAGATATTTGTTTCCCCAGGGAAGTAAAAAGAGTTGCTACACTGAAATGTCCAGTCCATTGGTAGGGAGATGAGGAGAGTGGGGCAGTTCCACAAAGTTAGTTTAATATTTCTGCACCATGAAAATTATTAATTAATTAATTAATATATTAATTAATTATTTTTGGAGGATTCATCCCTTTTAGTATAGGCTTCCCCCATAGGTAAGTGTTCTGGGAACCACCAGCACCAGTGTACCAGTTAGCTTTATGGTCAGAGGCTACATTTGGCTTCAGTGAAGTTTTTTATTGGAGATTCTTTCAATATGTTTGCCTATTTCATGATTGGTGATTATGAGCACATCAATTCACACCACACTGGTTTCAGCAGTTTTTGACCAAAAACAGCATGACTCCTGTGCTCCACCCTCCCTATTCACCTGATCTCACCACGAGCAAATTTTCTTTGTTTCCCCAGATGAAAAAAGCCCTGAAAGGGAAACATTTTGCCAATGTGGAAGAGATGAAGCAAAAGACAGCAGAAGCACCCAAAGGGATCAAAATTGACAAGTTCAAAAACTGTTTTGAGCAGTGGAAAAAGCATCTTGTTAAGTATATTGCATCAAACAATGAGCACTTTGAAAGTGACTCAAGTTTAAACATGTAAGAATAAATACACAATTTTTAACAAATAAATTCTAAGTTTGGGGGGTACCCCCTCATATGTATGTGGATATATATGTCATACACACACACACATACATATATATATATCACCAAAGGAAATATATATATATACATATATACATATATATTCAAAGGAAATTAAATCAGCAATTCTTAGAGCTGCCTGTGCTTATATATTCATTGCAGCATTATTCACAATAGCCGACATATGGAAACAACCTAAATAAAGGACATATCGCTACTTGCAAGAACATAAATGAACTGGGAGGACATTATGCTAACTGAAATAGACATGTCTATAGAGACAGAGTAGAACAGTGATTATCAGGTGCAGGGATGGGAAGGAAATAAGAGTAGGTCAAGAAGTAGTTATTGCTTTTTTGTGGTAAGAGCACTTAAAATCTACTCTTTTAGCAAATTTTCTGTATACAATGCAATATTAATAACTATAGTCCTCATGCAGTGCCTTACATATATGGCCTGACAATTAAGCTCATGAACTCATCCTAGAAAAGGTGCTACATACCTCTTTGCTGAATATCACTACAGTCATCTTCAAAGTATGCCCCTTGGGAAGCTATGCACTGACACTTGTGCCTAGTCTACCCAGCAAAGCAACTTTGGAACTCTTTGTCTGGAGTTTTTTCAGAGCTGTCCTAGTATTACCCTTGACATCCTGAAGTCATCAAAATGTCCTGAATGTCATCAAAATGTCTTCCTTTCAATATTTCCTTTATCTTCCGGTAAAGAAAAAAGCCATTGAGAGCCAGATCAGGTGAGTAGGGAGGTTATTCCAATACAGTTGTTTGTTTACTGGCTAAAAACTCCCTCACATGAAGTGCTGTGTGAGCTGGTGCATTGTTATGATGAAAGAGCTCCTTAGGGACCATTTTTGCACACACTGCTCTCATGCCAAGATTTTCCTGTTTCTCTATTGATGTTTATTTGGTCTGCTATGCTTTGCACAGTCAGCTGATGAGTTTGATGCAAATTAAATGAGTTTTTGCATTGTTTTCATAAGTTCTCCTTGTTACTGATCATCCTGACCTCTCTTCATCAGTGACGCTCTCTTTCCTCTCAGAAAAACGTTGAATCCATTTGTACACTGCTGTTTTCTTCATGGCATTATCCCCATAAACTTGGACTAACATGTCCCTGATTTCACTTCCACTCTTGCCAAATTTAACAAGAAATGTAGTGTTTGTTCATTGCTCTAATTCAAGCTCTGACAT
>CAUYQG010208424.1:0-90663 GCA_963574415.1 Tarsius wallacei
TCACCATTAAAGAAACCAGTACTCACTATCTGTCATTCTCCCTACCTCCAACTGGTGGCTTGTGACTTCTTAATGCATAACTTTATTTTGCCCATCCCAGTCCAATTGCTGTAAAAAAAAGTGTACAATGTTCATGGAATCAGAGTGACTGGTGGACAGGGCCATCCTGGCTGTGCAGTTTTGACTTAACTGCCTATCACTCTGTGATATTGAGCAATCAGTTTATCCTTTCTAAGTCCTTCTTGCATTTATAAAATGAGAGGATTGGGTTATATCAGAAAGTCTTACTCTTGGATTTGCAGGATTTTAGGAATAGAAGTTGTATACAAGGCCCATGAGTGCTCTGTCTCAAAGTTTTGAAGAAATGTTTGTAGTTGCATTTTTCTGAACAAGAATCCAAATATTTAAAAGCTGTAAGAGTTTAAAACTCTCTCCATTGTTTTAAAAATAAATGACTAATGGGCTAGGGAAGAAAGTACTTGTTCCACTCTAACATTGCATCATCGTTCACATTTACATTTGAGGAAATTGAGTTTCTGAAATTGACTTGCTCACATCACACAGCAGGTAGCACAAGCACACAAGCACATATCTGCCTCCTGGGCCAGTGATTTTTCTTTATACCCCTGCTATTCCTTTGATAGAATTTGTGCTTCAGAATCAGAAAATTCTTGTAGTTTCATGTTACACATCTAAATGTGCAGCTAATAATATTTTTCTCTTAGGGACAAAACTTAGAATTTTAAGAAGAGGTATCAGGCATAGTAAACACTCAATAAATTATACTTTCATCATCGTTCCACTTATGAAAAATAATCTTTTCTGTGTATTTTACACAACAATCCCTCACCACCGTATACACAAGTATTGCAAAACCCTTTTCTGAGCCAGTAAGAACCATATATATATATAATGGTAAGGATATATGTGGAAAATAACAACCATATATACATATTATATATATTTGAAAAAACACACACAGAGACCCACACACACATACATTGGATGTCTGAGTTCTACACTGGTTTCCTTGAGGCACAGTAAAACCTTTGGTTGACCTCATCCATCTCATTGTACTTGCATGGGGCAAAGTCATCATCATCTTTGATGAGATGCCTATCTTACCCAGTACTTGGCTCACACCAGCCTGGAATATTTTACTTTTACAGATGAACCACTTCTGGGGTAGTGTTTAAAAACATTCTCTCTCATTTGGCCCTTTAAGAATGTACCTACAGGGAGATCATGCCTCTCTCTCTCCTTAGTCCCTCTGTAGGTGAACATTCATATTCATCTCAACAGGTGAGAGGGACCCTGGTTTGCTGGAGAAGGATGTGTTCTGTGTCTCAGAAGATTGATGACTGCCACTAAGATTGCAGAAACATATCTGAGTTTAGGGTATGACCTCTCCTGCCCCCATGCAGTCCTGACAAAGTTTAGAGAGCCATCATCAGTTGACCCTCAGCCCCTGCTCCCTTGGCATTATCCCTGGTACAATTTCCATTTGTTTCAGTTGCCTGCCCTGGCCACCCAGCCGGCATGAGCCCAGGCAATGAGAGCTAATTATAATATTAGCTTAGACACAACATAATTATAAAGAAAACTGCTGATAAACAACTTGGATTTATGCATTGCAAAAATCAGCTAAATATTACTTTCAGTTGCACCCTCTTTGGAATTAACACACAGTTATGTCTTGCTGTAGTGTTTACTGTCTGAAAGTGGTGAACGAGTGCTTATAGCCACGCACCTTTGTCCACGAACAGAACTGAAAGCTGGGCTCTGGTCACCCATGTCCCCAGGTGGAGAACAGCATTCACTTTCTCCCAAGTTAAGCTGGATAGAGATTGTGAAATCTTGAGACTAAATGGGCCAGTGGGGGAGAATTTAGCAACTAGCAGAAGGGCCAAGGGGGTTCCTAGAGCTTTAGACAGAACAGGGACAAGCAGTGAAGCACAGAAAATTGACATTGGAAGTTGCCTGTTTGAAAGACACGACAGCCTTTGCTTGCTGCAGAGCTAATTATTATGCAAATTTATGCTAATAAACTCTGCCTTGAATGTTGTTGAGAAGCTGCCTTTTCCCGTTAACATAGCTGTAATGAGAGGTAAATTTGTAATGCAGATGCCCGAGGTAATATATCCTAAATCACTTTATGGTGTAACGGACTTTCTCTCACCCCACCCGACACAAATGTCAATTTAAATTAGTTTTTGCTTTGCATATTTATTGAAGTTTTATTTATTGTTAATATGTACTAAGGACACCAACTAAACAGCCCCCACTACTTGTTAGAAGTGGAATTTAGCAGGGAGCTAGGGATTGGCGTTTGCTCATCAGGAGATGGTAGAATGTTTTTCTTTTCCCGGCTAGAGCCACAGCGTCAGCTTGGATAGTGCCAGAACGTTCACATGTCTCCCTCCTCCTCTGAGCTTTGCTATCAAATGACTGCTCTGCAGTGAAAGAGCAATTCTTTCACGATAATTATTATATGGTGTTGCTAAGAGTTAATGGTCTTTGTCACCTCTGCTTTTTGTGTTTGTGGTACCATCCAAACTTGTAGAAACATGCTCCTGCCTATGAAATGGGAGTGCTGTTGAGGCAATACCGTCTGTCCCTTTCCAAAGCTCACATGCATTCACACACATGCACACACTCCTGTATACATTTCAGGGCTCATACACACAGCTTCAAACCCCACTTTCCTCCTGTGCACCCTCAGTCACATGTGTGTAGTCACAAGCCCACCTTTCTTCTGATAGTCTCATACATATCCTCTCTTGGTGACTTCACTCAGATTTAAACACACACAATTCGCCAATCTTCCCTGCACCCCAGCTATGACCTTGTGCATATGACTCCAACTATTTTGTGAATAAGAGCTCATGCCCCATGAGCTTGGAAAAGTTCCTTCATGTAATTCTTATATGAACCTTCTGTTGCTGGGTGAGGGAGTCAGCACTAAACCATGAGTAATCTTGTTTCTAGTTTGTACTTTCCTCACTTAAAAAAAAATAATGGGTTGCCTGAGCCCACAGGTTCCAGACCAGCCCAAGCAACTTGGCAAGATCTCATCTCTACACTAAATAAAAAATTAGCCAGGCGTGGTAGCATGTGCCTGTAGTTCTGGCAACTTGGAAGGCTGAGGTGAAAGGATCGCTGGAGTCCAGCAGGTCAATGCTGGGGTGGTTTGAGTGTGCCACTTCACTCCAGCCTGGGCAACAGAGTGAGACTCCAACTCAAAAAATAAATAAAGTGGCTTCTCTGTGTTAGGCCTACTGTCAAGCATCTTACTTGCATAGTTTCATTTTCTCTTATAGAAAACATTGAGTTTAGTTGTTATTATTTCCATTTTAGAAACTAGAAGACTGAGACTTTGTGGGTTTAAATAACTTACTCAAGGTTAATCCACTTATTGCACATGGTAAGTAAAATTCAAATGTATTTTTCAGACTCAAAAGCTCATGTTCTTTTCACTACACCATTCCTGTCTCCTAGCTGATGTCTTAGTAAATTTGAGTTTGAGCTTTGAAAATAATTTAAGATGTTAGAGTTGATGATCTCAGAAGTTCTTTGATCCATCTACCTCCAGACCATGATATTCTATGATGCCGAAAGCAGCTATCCCCTGATTCTGTTTGTCTCTTTCCATCTTTCATTGTGAACTAAGCTTCAGCTTGTTACTTGCTTAAAGATTCTTGACCGATGCTACCTGCACATACCTCTTTGGTATGTGTAGGCTTCTTCTAGGGCAACTTGATCCCCAATCATTTGGTTTGACACCAGCATGGGGAAAAAAAGGAGTCTATAAAGAATCTAGGCTAACCCCACATAGTAAGATGTCAACCAGATGTGCTATTCATGCATACATGTATTCAGGGAATGCCAAAAGTCCATCTGCTAAAAAATACGGCCAGCATTTTTATGTCAGGTACCTAAATTTTCTCTGATTAGCATAACTCCTTTGAATCAAGTTATCCTGACAGGCCCTTCTGTGAACATGTAAATTTACATTACATGGGGCAACATACCCATGGCTTGTGCCAGGTGATTCACTAGTATGTGCTCAGCAGATATCAGAACCTAAATAGGAGAGCGCGGGAAGAACTGAGTGCATGAGCATTGATGAAGAAAGTACTGGAGGAAGTGGCAGTGTCACCACCGCTCAGAAGACAGGCTAAAAGCTGGCCTTCTCCTTTCCCATTTGGACATAGAACAAGAATTCTGATGGGATAAAGCTCCCATGGGTAAGTGAAAATGTGACTAAGAAAGATTTTTTTCTCTAATCCATTAAAAAAAAAAAGTAGAGTTTAAGGACTTCATCTTTTCATACTCATGCCAACCTGCCCCAGTTCTAAGCTCTGATATACCAGAATACCTGGGATTCCCCTTCAGAGGCTCAGTACTTTGGCTTAAGGAACTACCCTAGGTTATAATGCTGAGTCTAAACTAAAAACACTGTCAGTGTTCACCTTCAGCACTTTACTATAAATATGTTTATCAGATCAATTGTGGTTGTAACAATATCTTGATTAAAGGCCTAAAAGTGGGCATATTGCTTTATATTCAGAAAAAATACATTGTTATTAATAAAATTTAAAAAGAATCATGAAAATATAGACAAGAGAATAGCAATCACGTATGACAGCACCCTCATAGATAACTATCCTTCAAACCTCTCTGTCTATCAGGGGGCAGAGTTGATAAAACTTTGCACAAATAGAGCATGAGCATTTTCCACAGGGGACCAATGGTGAAAGGGAAGTAGGCAGATATGAGTATGAGCCATATCAGGGATCAGGGATGACCCCGCTGATCCCTGGGGGAAGAGGTGACAGGACAGGAACGGACAATGAAAGAGGCAGAGGCTGCAAGATACACGCTTCATCAACCTGGCCACTCTACCAAGGGATGCTTTGGGCATAGGAAAGTGTTGGATACAATTGATTAGAATCACCTTGTCTTCCTGGACCTTAGTGTACACCTTGGTAAAATTAGAAAGCCAGGCCAATGCATCTGTACGGTCTCCTTCAGTTTATGGGTTTGTTCCGCTTGAAAGAGGAGCTGACATTCTTCTAGCCCTGAGTCCTCTCAAAGGTTCAAACAGGGTCAAGCACAAGAGCTCTGAGATTCAAAAGTCCTTCATCCCAACTCCTGGAGGAGTCCCCACAGACAGAGTAGGCTGAGGGGTGATTTGGAGGAGGGAGAGCCTGGAGTCTGGATTCAGAAGACCCTATTCAAATCCAAACCACACGCTTTACTGGCTGGAGGTCTCTGAGCAAACGATAATGGCTTAATCTTTCTGAGCCTCAGTTTCTTAATCTGGTAAATGGCACTGACTGTATATCTTCAAAAGATTGCTGTGAAAATGTGTTTTTATAAATGGAAATGTTCTGAAATTTCAAAAGCACTTTATACCATGCAAAAAAATAAATAAATAAGAACGGGGTGATTCCTTAGAACCAAATGTCATAGCTTATTATTAATAATATTTCTATTTCATTTGTTGAGTGCTTTTACTTTATAGATCATGTTTGCTGGTATTTTCTCAATATGACTTCACAAGGACATGGGAGGAGACACAGAGAGCACAAGGCGGAAGCCCCACTTGACAAGTGAATCAAGCCAAAATCGTAGTGACATAGTCGTGGCTGGACATCATTGTCAGATCCAAACTGAATTTAGCCTGATGCAGTAAAACCCTGCAGGACTTAAGCCAGACACCCTGAGTCTGGTTCTTTAACAAGGAATCATAGTAAGTCCCATCCCTCTCTGGGCCTGGGTAATCTTTTCTATAACAAGAGAGGGTGGAGCTAGTCTGGCAGTTTTTTGAAGGCTTTTCCAGCAATGTTACCCCGTTATTTTGAGTATCTGTAGAAAATGTCTACTGTTTTGGGAGTGGCTATGGTCTAAAGTTAAGACTGAGCACAGTGGCTCATGCCTGTAATCCTAGCACTTTGGGAGGCCAAGGTAAGAGGATTGCTTGAGATCAGCCTGGGCAACATAGTAAGACTTCGTCTTTACAAAAAAAAAAAAAAAGAAGGAAAAGAAAAAATTTAGGCAGGTATGGTGGCACATGTGGGTTGTTCCAGGTACTCAGGAGGCTGAGGTGAAAGGATCACCTGAGCCCAGGAGGTCAAGGCTGTGATGAGCTGTGATGATGTCACTACATTCCAGCCTGGGTGACAGAGTGAGACTCTGACTCAAAAAAAAAAAAAAGTAATTTAAAATATCCCAGTTTGTTAACTGGTTGTAGGATTGATTTCTTCTCCAAGGAGTGGGTGTGGGGTAAGCCAGGGTCCCTCTCCCTTTCTCATCCACCATGGCCATGGTCCCTTCCTTGGCAGTCAGGGATAGACAGGGTGCTGATGGCTTGAGGGTCCTGAGAGGGAATCTCTTTTCTAACACTCCAGAGAAACTAGATGCTGTGACCACTGCAATTCTTACTCCCAGAAAGGATGGTGTTTCTCACATCAAGAGGTGAGGCGTGAGTAAAGGTGCCTTCCCCACAAGCAACATGCACTCTGTTTGGGAGATAGTCACAGAAAAGAGGCAGGGAACAGGCAAGATGGAGCAACGTGTTATAATATGGGCTTCAGCCTTGGTGTTACCGTAAAGGGGAACATGGGAAGGGGCTACACCTAGGATGTAAAGGAAGAGGGGACCAAGCAGAGGTAGGGGGTGCTCTGGGCAAAGACACATCAAATGGGCATGTGCCACAGCAGAGGCTTGGCCTGCAGGTGGTTCTGTACATGTTCTAGCCTGAATGACCCCAACAATGTCTCAACTTTAACTCTGTAGTTGTTTAAATCCCACCCTGTGAATACTTTGAAACACTCAGTTCACATAGAGAAGACACCTTCTGGTGAGGTTGGCAGAAGGCCCTTGATATCCCAGTCACCATTCTGGGAAGACTACGGATAAGTGTGAGATTGTTCCAAACCAAAGGGCTCTGTGGTGAGGTTTATCCCACATGCACACGAGGCCCAAGTCTGGCTACTGTATTGAGAGACATAAATAGCACCATGTCTACATAGGGGAAATCATGTACAAGCAACCACTTGCTTTCTGCCATTGGAGCACACTCTGGGGCATGGTGGCTATGATCGCTGCATGGGAGAGAACCCATTTCAGAAGGACATCTGGCTAGAGGGCCTACGCCTCCCCACAAACCACAGGCAGGTATGCATCTCTAACTCTGTGGACAATGTCACCAGCACCCTTCTGTAAGCCACTGCTCCTTTTGCCCTTGTCCACGTGGTGGATATTTGCACACATGGCTTGGAAATACAGTGTCCAGGGTTTGTCCCACTCCCGGAAGCCCTGGTTAAGCTGCTTGTCCAGTAAACAGATTTTCCACCACTCTGACCTTATCCCCCTCCTGTGGGATTTCACACCTGCTCAGTACCAGCTTGCACACAGGTACTGGTTTCTCAAGCTCCAGAGTGAACCCATTTCCTCTGCACCCTGCTCTCCCCCTGGTGAGGTGCGCAGATATGTCAGACCTCATCAGTGATGCCATTTCTTCAGCTCACCCCACCTTGACTCCTGACAGTTCCCCTCCTCCTCCTTGTTTGGTTTGTCTCCTTGTTCTTATCCTGATCAAATATGTTTAATGCTTTTTGTGTATATCTTGTGTGTATACTTTCTCTTCGGTGGACACATCGTAAGCTCCATAGCAGAGATTTTTAAAAATCTGTTTTGTTCAAGTCTGTATCTTCAGCACATAATAGGCTTGTAGTAAGTGTTTTCCAAGTAAGTGTATATACCCTTTCTTATGTTTTCTGACTACCTACCCCATGGCCAGGTAATGTGGCTGCAGAAGCAAATAAGACTGCAGCCTTCCCTCAAGGAGATCTCTAATTCACGAGGCTCTTCCTGAACACGTACCCTATATGTCCTGTCCCCAAAGTCTCATTGATCCATTCTTCATAAAAGGCTGACTTTGGGGCCAATCCATCCCAGAAAGAGAATTTCAGGAAGTGCCCCCATGGCACACAGTGCACCTCCCCCTCCCCTGGACAATCTAGAAGGGGGAGGAGCAGCTAAAGGAGGTGGCTTCCAGTGGCTGCAGGTGGACGTCTGAAATACAGTCTCTGGTGGGATCCAGCTCGTGTCCTTCCCCTTGTTAGCTCCCTTCTCTGCTCTGCTGCCATAGACCAACTGTTGGTAGAGCTACAAGGCAAAGGGGGCTTCCTCCTTCCAGGTGTGGGAAGCCCACCCACAGGTTGTTTGGCTACCAGGTGCTATCTTCCAGAATGTTCTTTGTAGAAGAGATCGATGTTGGGACCTCAGCCAGAAAGGCAGGCGGTTGGATATGCAGTACCAGGAACTTCCCACCAAGTGGAGACAAAGTCCCACAAATGAGCTCATAAACTGGGTCCTTGCAGAGCATCATTTCTTCCCCCCGGCAGCCTTCTCATCTCACCTGTCTGGCTCTCCCTGCCCTGGCAACCGCATCACAGGTTGCACTTCGGTGGGCTGGTGGGTCCTCTCCACAGTGCTCGCCTCTCTACCCCTCTCCTTCCTTTGGATGGGGGCCACTTCCTTCCTTTGCCTCAGGCCCCCTTTTCTACGATAGGCTCCAACACAAGGGGTTTGAGGAAACAGTGTTTTAAAAAGGATTTCCAACAAGTATCTTCTAAGTCTGTCTACAACCGACACATTTAAATGATCAAACCCTGCTCACGTTTTGCCCGTTTGACAAAACATCCAGGAAATTTTTCTCAATTCAGGAACTGCTTTGAAGATCTATTGCAAATTAATGATCACAAACTGCTCTGTAAATGACCTTTTTGAGCATGAGACTGAAGAAAACCTTGCAGCAGATAAATAGGACCCAAAGTCATCCTTCACATCCTATAAGATGAGTACTAATGCAGACACGCTTCGCAATCACAACTGCTCACAAGCCACTGGAAATCATGCTGGGCCTACAGAATATGGCTCTGTAAGACCTTGTATAAGAGTGCACTGTAGCTTTTCTCCTTTCTGACGCCATGGGAAGCTCTCTAGTCTGTTGGGATTAACAAAAGAGACATGAGGATTGGAAAAGGAGTTCTTGGAGGCTAGCAGGTCTGAGGGGACCCAACACTTCTCTCCTTTCTACAATACAACCATGTGTCCAAGCTCAGAAGCTTCCTCATTCTGTCTAACTCTTACAGGCTGGAGCAGCCAGAAAGAGGTAGGAAGGGACAGAAACAGGAACTGAACTTACCCCTGGGAAGGCTGGTCCCTGAACTGATAGAACCCACAGCACATGCTGAGTGAGTGACTAGAATAAAACAGGAAGACACCATGATCCCTAAAGGCCCAGGCAAGCCTACTGCTGTGAGAGGCAGCAGGCAGACACAAGGATGGTGTGATGGTCCCTGCAGGTAAAAGGGTCTTGCAGGACTGTCTGGCTGCAGGCTGACTGCACACAGTAGTGACAAGAGCAAGGCAAAAATTTATTCACAGAGAGGCTGGTGTGAAATGCAGCAGAGGCTCAGTCATGGGAACAATGCTTGGTTATAGTGACCAGTCCCAATTTCCAACTGGAACAGATGACAGCTGAACTAGCAGCAAGGGTATGGTGGTAGCACCTCCCAGGATGCTGCTTAGGCAGTTCTGGGCTTAGTAACACGTGAGCCTACAAGTTAGGGGTCAGGAGATCTCATCTATAGGGTAGAAGGGATGCAGAGGTAAGGAACAGAGGGTGACATTCTGGACCAAGACCTTTACCCAAATATGTGATGTTAAACTAATGTTTTTATAAGCAAGGAGGACTTTGAACCCTGTTTTGTTAGATTCTATCATTTGCACATTAAAATTTTCAGGAAGACTTCTCAGTCCTGTTTGTAAATATTGGCAGTGCCAGTCAGGGTCTAAAAGAAAAGGATGAGAAGATGGTGATGCTGATGGTGCCTACATCCAGACAGTGAAAACCAGTGAGACTTCAGATCAGGAAAAATCAGCTGTAATTATGAACTTTCTTTCACTCAGAGGTTGCCCAGCCTGGAAGAACTAAGCACAGACAGCTGGCGTGAGAAGTTTAGAAGCACATTAGGGATGGGGCCTGGTGTTAGGGGTATAGGGATAGCGTTAGGGGTATAAGTGTTAGGGGTTTAGAGATCTGGAACAAGAGGCTTAGACATATTGTGCTGAGAGTGTGGATTCTTAGTGGAGACTTGAGGCTTTGAACACTATTGAGATTAGCACAACATACATCCTTGAAATGACACTGAACATAGGCCAGGCTAAAGGTCCCACTCTGAAAGGTGTTTTTACACCCATCTCCAAGAAACATATTCTGAAATGATTGTTTGTATCCCTTCTTATAGCTAAGCAAGATCCCATGCCCCCCTTCTGTTGGGCTTCCTCAAAAGTTTCACTGAGTTTCCCATTTTTTTCAGTCCCCTCTCCTACCCGGATCTTTCTTTCTTGTACCATTTATGAACATGCTTAAGTGTGCTTGGATGGAAAAAAGAAAGGGAATGAAATAGAGGGTCCTGTCTAATTTCACTTGCAGAAAAGTTTTTGAAAGAAGAGGTGAGAAGATCCCTTTTGCATAGCGCATTAAAATAATTTATGGATAACTTCTCCCTTCCAGCTAAGGAGGTGGTCAAGATGAGAGGATAAATCTTTAAAAGAATAATGTTTTCAAAATCAGGTTCCTTGCCCTCAGATCCTTTGATGTATGAGTGTAATAGTAGGTAGGACACATAGTGAAATATACATGAGATCTCCTCAGAAGAGAATAGCAGAGTGGAGGAAATATTAGTGTTTACATCAAAACTCAATTGGAACACTCATTTCAAGGTGATAGTTTATTATGTTGAATGCAATTTAGTCCCACAAGGATATTTTCTTTCCATTTCCAGGACTCTCCCCATCCCTGTCCCCACCCCCACTTCCCTCTTTTCTTCCTAGATTCAGATAGAAGGAAGCAAACACTTGCACTGCAGGATTAGTTTTTCTTTGTGGCTCCAGGTTTTATAGACTGAAAAGGAAATAAAGGGGAAGAGGTAGAACACTTTAGATACACCAACAGTTCTCCGCCTTCTTGGAGACTTAATCAGTTTTAAACAGAGAAGTTAACACAAAGAGGACCATTTTCTTGAAGAAAATCAACCAAAGAGACCAACCCCAAACAAAGCCATTATTCTTCTTGGGCATGGTGGCACATACCTTTAGTCCCAGCTACTTGGGGGGCTGAGGCAGGAGAATCACTTGAGCCCAGGAGTTCAAATCTAGCCTGGGCAATAGAGGGCTCTAAAGCAAAAACAAAACAAACAAAAACTATCATTCTTCCTCCCTTCCTTAGCCCACATTACTCTTACACACACTTTAAGGGAGTTTAACTGAGCAAAAGACAAGGGGAGGCAAAATGGATCTTGCTAAGGAGGGCAAACTCAGAAGCAGCAGCTTCTGCAGCCCCTGGAGGCAATGGTCCCACGGGTTGATGCCAACTTGGCTTGGTTAAGTTTGGCATGTCCATCATCTCTGAAAGCAGCCAGTCTCCCAGTCTACAAATGCTTAGCCAGGGACTGCTGTGTGCAGTGTTCTTGGGCCTCCATATGGGGTTGGCTCTTAAATCACTCAAAGGCTTCATCAGCGTCCTTCATGAGAACTTAGAGACTTGAACAAGGCACCTTACTCCCTACCCTCCCACAGGATGCCTGTTTTCTCACCTGGCAGGTCCTGTCCTGCTGCATCATAGGCTGGCCTCAGTTGCCTTGGCATAGTCGAACTGAGAAGCTAAAGCACAGCAGCTGCCTTCTCCCCTGCACACCAGGCTTGCACCTGACATCTCCCTCCCTTAGAAGTGACTTTGCCCTGAGGATGGAACAGGCAGATCGAGCCCACACTTGCACCCAAGTGCTGAAGTGTGTTTAAGGGTGAAGAACTGCCATTCTGCACGTGGCTATATGTAACAACAGGTGGTTATTGTTACATGTCAGAATCTTATATTTTCAGACTTTCTGATGGTGTCGAGCTCAGTGATAATAGAGGAGATGATTTTCTTCTAATGGCTTTTGCAGTCTCTCTCTCTTTGCTCTGGTAATAAATATCCTTTTACTGTGAGAATCTGTGAAACCTGAGGAGAATGGAGGAGAGGAGAGGGTAGGGGATGGGAGGTGTGAGGAAGGAGAGGGGAGGGGAAAAGAGGAGAGGAGAAAGGAGAGTAGACTAACGGACAAGGGTAGGGGATAAACATAAAATTTGGAAGTGACCTAGAAAATCCTTTATTCCAATTTCATTTTTTTGAAGTTTAGTAATGTGAAAACCACAGAGGGGAATGGCTTAAAATATTTTATAGAAAGTTCGTGACAAATCTAGGATTCACAATTCTATCTCTTGACTGTGAATATCACTACAGATCTCATCAGAAAAGGCTGAATATTGGAAGCCATAAAGATAACGGTAGCCGATCAAAGTTTTCCAAAATTTCTATTATTCAACCAAGAGCTCAAATTTTAGTACTGGCAACAGACACTCTCAACCAATTTCCATGAAGTGACTGACTCATTTCATTCACTTCTGAGAAAATGACTGCCGCGTACCCAAGTCTAAACGGCCTTAGACTGTCGGTTCTTCTTTCTCGTCGTTCTTCATGAAAGAAGTTCATCCTGCAACTCAGACAAACACAAGAGTGTTTTCTTGAGCCAACCACTCCACTTCACTGGGCAGCAGGAGTGCTTTGAGTTTCCTGTCCCAGCACACAAAATAATAAAAACATGTACTCAAAAGTGGGTCTTTAATAAAATTAAGAATTTTACTGTTTAATGATGGCATCCTTAAGTGAAACTGGTGTTTGTATTTATCGTGAGTGTGCAGGGGTGAACAACACAATGGCTGCTAGTACAATTTACTGCACTACCTTGAGTTGTGTTAAGCACCTGTTGTCTTAACAACCATTGCTTTTGCATCATCAGTGCAAATATTGACACAATCAAGAAGTAAATAATACCATAATGTTATAAAAATAGTTCTGATCTCACAGATGCCTTAGAAAGCCTTGGAGACCCTCAGGGATTTGTGGACTACACTTTGAGAACCATCAGATTGAAGAATTGGTGGATGCTTTGAGTACCAAGGCTCTGGACCCAGAAATTCTTCAAGTATCTGTCTTGTATTTTCTCTGTAAGATAAGAGGTGTCAGAGTGGCAATACAATTCTAGATAGGTCCCCCATGTTGATCTATTATATTACTGCTTTGATCTCTAAATGATACAACATAGAATCAATGGTTCATATCATCAAGCCAGTCTGCTGGAAATTCGCAAGGTAGTTCTGGAAGAACATGGGGTTAAATGACAAAAGATAAAGGTCCTTGCAAAGTTACCATGAACGTAAAGTGTAGAGCAAAATATCCCTGGAACTCTCATTTTCTGGTTTAGACACAATCCTGGTGGAGGTGGCCCTAGGCCAGCAAGGCTGCCACAAACTTGGAACTTACCCTGTGGGGATCTTCACACACCAGCCTTCTTTTTTCTCCTGAAGTGCAAGTGTTACTTTCTGTCAATTGAACGTAAAGTCATCTCACTGTATTATTTTTATTTTTATCTCTAAAATACTTAGGTTATATATAGACTCCCAGCAGTCGACATAAACTTGAGTTAAAAAAAGTAGAAATAGAATTCTTCTCGCTCCTGCTGGGGGATGCTGAGAAACACAGAAGAGGCACAAACACAGGCGTGGGAGCCACTGCTAACGACTAGACATGCCAGTGACCTCTGACATGGACCATTCCTTCAAGGTGCTGCCCTGATGGGAGCGTGACTAGCTTCTTTCTGGAACATGAAGGTCCTAGGAATCATACCATGAGCTAGAAATGGGCACAGGAAGAGATTTCCTCACTGATAGAGGAGTGGGTGGCATGCTCGATGTAACCCACCTTCCCTGCCTCACCTGCCGGTAATCTTGCTAGGAGTCCTCATACTTCAGTGCATATCAGGATGCTCACCTCTCCCAAACACAGTATGCTTCTACCTCTCTGGTGTTCTTGGTTCAAGCTGATCCCTTGACCTGGAATTGTCTCCTTATTCCCTCTTCTGTCTAAGAGACTTCTCATTCTTTAAATCCCATGTCATATGTCTCCTCCTCTCTATGATCTCTTTCTTTAAGTCCTCATCTACCCAACCAAGTCAGAATCAAGCCCTTCCTCCTCCTCTCTGTTTTGGTAACTTCAATAATGCGACTTTTAAACATTTAGCTCATTGTATTATAGTTGATTATTTACCTGGCTTTACTACTCAGCTTAGCATTCTTTGAGAGCTTTCACAAATGTGGACAAGCTCTGAGTCAGGTACTGGTCAGGTACTGGATGTTTACTGAGTAAAACAGACATAGTTTCAGCCCTCAAGGTATTCCTAGTCTAGTGAGGTAGGCAAAACATGAACCAGTAAAAACAAAATATATTACAATGCTCTGTAAAGAAAATAGATATACAATGTTACAGAAGGTAGGGTGTGTAATTAATTTTGCATATTTTGCTAAGTGAATGTATACCTCATTGTGCTCATGAGGATATGTAAGACTTGAGAGGGCCCTGCAAAAAAACCAATGAATTGAATGGAAGAATGTATAATGAAGGAATGATTACAGAGATGTGGGCAGAGCTCAGTGAGTGAACATGTCATGGTGACTAGCAACAGTGGGAATCGTTCCCATCCCTGGCACATGAGGGCCAAGAGAAGGGCAGTTGATGGGTACAGGTGTAGGCCACAGCTTTGGAACAGTAGCCACTCTACAGGAGCTGGGTGATAGGTCTTCAGACTCTGTCCTCCCACCTCCTATCTACTAGAGAATTCTATTGACCAAACCTACGCAGAAGCAAATGGCCAGGGAAATGGGGTGGTGGTTTTTGCAGAGGGCAGTCTCCAAGGCACACACCTAGACAGGAAGGTGGAGAATGGAACTGGAGAAGCAGTTAGGGAGTAGCCAGCCTTCACGGTTAAGTGTGTGGGCCTCATCTCTAGTTAGCCTTTAGCCTTAAACAACTCTGAATCAAGCTCCACATCAGTCTATTTATATTGGTCCTCCTCGAGACAGATTTTATATAAGAGGTATCCCTTTAAGCTCTCAAGACAAGTACATACAAGGAACATACAAGGAACCCTGGTCAAGAAAATTAAAGACAGGGTAAAAGAGTAATGATGTAATGTCTCTCCCCTCAAGGAGGTGACAATCTGTTTTATGAAGACAACTATGTCCATGAGTGAGATTTTATACTTTCAAAATTATATATAGTGATTAAAAATTAATATAAAATCATCTGAATACTTCATATGCCTAAGGGATTGGCAGAGATTAGGTGTGATTAGAATCAGGTTGAATTAATCAGATAAAAACATCTTAGATGTAGGATAAAGTCTAGCTAAACTGAGAAATGTTGCCCTACCTATAAAAACAGACATTGAATATTTGGGAGACTTTCTAAATAGCTAGTTAATTTCATGGTAGATTTAAACATGTCCCAGTTTATTCTTACAGAAAGAGACATACTGAATCTTGGGAGAGATTTAGCATTGATCTGGCTTACACAATTGATTACCAATTCCCCAGAGCCTTTGGGCAGGTATGGATTTAGATGTTTACACAGCTAATCATTCGGTACTCATGTTCATCATGCCTGTCTTAGTCACTCATTTTTCCTTTCAGGACCACAAGGTAGTTTATGAAGTTACAATTAATTCTATATCAGATTTTTAGGAATGGCCACTGCTGACTTTTTAATAGATACCACATATAGAATAAAAATTATTTATAAATCATTCTCTGTCCTGGTCACTTCCCAGTTTGTTTTGCTCCCCACCCCCCATCCGTGTTAATTGGACTTACTGAGTAGTTGAATGCCAAATATGTAAATGCCATTATCACTTTCACAATAGAGACAACATGAACAACAGAGGCAGCTTCCTCATTGGGTAAGTCTCACCACTTGGGATATGTTTCTCAACTCCAAGTTTCCAGACTAGGCTAAAAAGAGGCAATTGAACTATCCAAGGTATTATGAATAGAGAGAAGACTGAGAAGTTTCCCTACTTCCAACTGTTAAATTGGAAGGGTCTTTGCCTGTTGGTTTTAAATCCCTGTAAGTCTTTCATCTATGCTTCTGTGATGGTACACCCAACCAAGGAAGGCAGACAGCAAGTAGGTAAAAAGAAGAAAGAAAATTAGGCAGGACACAGGATAGAGAGTGAATGGGGGTGGAAAAGAGATTTCTTTAGGTGGCGTGGTCAGGTAAGGCATCTCTGGGTAGGTAGTGTTTGGGCAAAGAACTAAATGATGAGCAGCTGGCTGTGAGAAGCAGCCCTGGGAGAGCAGGGTTCAGACAGCAGGAGCAGCAGCAATGAGGTCTCTGGGGCTGGAATGAGTATGGTGCCTGTAAGGATGCCTGGACACATGGAACATGACTGGGGTGCTGTGAGCACAGGCAGAAATCTGCAAGTGGTGGTCAGAGGAGGATGCAAATACCACATAAAACATACATGCCATGGAACATCTTTGACAAGTTTGGGTTTTATCATAGTACTAATGGGACGCCACTGAAGGTTTTGAGGTGGCAGAGGTGTGAGCTGATCTATCAGTGGGTAAGAGGGCAACTGTGAAGGTGGCATGGCTAGTCAGAGGCTGTTGCAATAACCCCATGCTTAGACTCAGATGAAAAGGTGGAGAAAATCAGACAGTCAGATTCAGAATAAATCTGAAGTCAGAACCTGCAGTGCCTACTGCTGGGTGACCAGGAAAAGAGAAGAATCAAAGATGATGTCTAGGATTTGGGCCTGAGAATAATGATGCTATTTACCAAGATCAAGACCCCATGAAAAGGAGCAGATTTCAGCAGAGAAGATTGATGGTGAAATGGACGAGTCAGTTTTGTTCATTATGCTTAGTTCAGAGCTCTGTTAGACATTCAAGTGACGTTGCCGTGTGGGTGGTTAGATCAAGGAATCTGGGCCTCAGGGGAGGGTTTGGGACTAAAGGTCAACTTCAGAGCTTTTAATGGATAAGTGTTTTCCCTAGGTATGAACTCAGTGAGATGACTCAGAGGGTGAGCATGGGAAGAGATGATCGGGAAGAGGAGGAAGAGCCAGCAAAGACTGAGACAGACGGTGGAGGGTCAGGTGGAAGAAAAGCCAAGTGTGCAGTTTCCCAGGAGCCAAGTGAAAAAGATGCTTCCAGAGGAAGTGTCCACTGTGCTGAAGGCTACTGAGGGGTTGGGTCAAATGAGAGGAAATGTCATCCTTGTTTTTGGCAACGTGGAGTTTGTAAGCAAGCTTGAGAGTAGCAATTTCAATAGCATAATGGGATCAAACCCCGACTGGAGTGCATAGAAATCAGGGGACAGAAAGTAAAAAATGCAAAACAGAGAGCATATGTGACCTTTAAAAACTTGTGGTGAAATGGAGTAGGGAAACAAGGCAGTTACTGAAGGGGAAGGCGTGGAGCCAAGAGAAGGCTTGGGATGTTTATGATGACGATTATGATGACTGTGATCATCGTTGTCACAATGCCTGCCATGCATCGAGGGCTCACTATGTGCCAGGCACTGTGCCAAGCGGCCCCCATCATGATCTCATCACAATTTTCAGCAAACCTATAAAAAGAAGGCTCTGATATTATTACCAGGTTAGAGGTGAGAGAACTGAGGAACCAGGGTCCTAAATCTGGTGAGTGATGAACTTGGAGTCCAATCCAGATGTGTCTGGCTCTAAATCAAAGTCTCGTAAACATAGCAGATGGATATGTCACCTTTAAAAGGCCAACTGAAAATGAATGAAATTCTCAACTGTTCTTTGTTAAGATCTGTTCTGGTTGCAAGGGATAGCATCCCAACTCAAACTGGAGTAAGGAAAAAAGTGGTTCTAAAAAAATTCTCTAAGTAGACCTGACTTCAGTGTAACTGGATTCAGGGGCTCACATAGTAGACCTAGGCTTCCTTCCATCTCTCCCTCTCCGTGCTGCTGGGCTCTGCTTTCCATGCTGTTGCCTTTGATTTTGGCAGGTTCCCCATGTGCTGGTCTCTAGCAGATCATGGCTTACTTTAAACAGTTGGGAAAACCCAGGGATCAAAGTCTCTTTGGGCTGGCTCCTATGGCATGACTTTGGTCACCTGTTCATCTCTGATGCAGTCGTTATCCCCAGTGACATGTGATGATCTCATAGAGCCTGTCCCACATGCCTGTCTCCAGAGCCAGAAGGACAACTCCTGCCACAGAGGTTGCTCTCCAAAGGAAATATCTAGGTGCTATGAACTAAAGAAGGAGTATTGGGCAGGCAAAAAAAAAAAAGAGGTGTCCACTAAAGCGTTAAATACCTGGACATCAACTCTTACACAGTGTCAGGGTATGCTTTCTAGCATTCTGCCCAAATGTAAGTCCTTGAGGACAGAGGTCTTTTTGACCCTGTCCATCAAACATGTTCCTAGTGCAGGGCTGGCACACCATAGGCTCAGGTTGAAAAAATTATGTCTTTTGAGTAATTGAGTGACCCTCAAGTGCTTCTTCTATAATGCTGACCTCGGTTTATTTACTAGTTATTTTTATTTATTTATTTATTTATTTTTGAGTCTGAATCTCACTCTGTCGCCCAGGCTGGAGTGCAGTGGCACGCTCACAGCCACCGCAGCCTCAACCTGCTGGGCTCAGACAATTCTTCTGCCTCAGTCTTCCAAGTAGCTGGAACTACAGGCATGCACCACCATGCCCAGATTATTTTTTGATTTATTGTAGAGACGAGGTCTCACCAATTTGCCCAGGCTGGTCTCGAACCCCTGGGCTCAGGCAATCCTCTCGCTTCAGCCTCCCAAAGTGCTGGGATTATAGGCTCAGTCACTGCGCCCAACCTACTTACTAGTATTTTAATTTTTGCTGGAGAGCTCTTCGTGTGTTTGAAACTCATTATTTTTCCTACCTGTAGTTCTCCAACTCTCCAAAATTCTTGGTTTATTTGGAAATACTGTATTCGATTAATGTCCTACTCATCAGAGCAGTGTTTTTGATGTTATTTTATTCAAAGGGGAAAAAATTGCCTTGGTATAAAATCCCCAGCTCTCTCTGTGATGTCCCCTGAGGGTATGAACCTGGTGGTTTAGCCAGAATTGAAATCCCCAGGAATTCTAAGACAGCTTTGCTTTGTTTAACCCCTCGGGGTTTATCTCCTCCCTGCTGACTCTGTAAGGTGAGGCAGAGCTCTGGGGAAAGACAGGTACATGACAAAAAGCTGTTTGGGGTATATTTGCTTCTGATACCAAAGTGCCTGCGGCAGAGCCGTCCATCTGGAAAACGTACACTCAGGTGGGTGAGAGATGAACACCGCACAATCCTTGTAGAGGATTTGAAATGTTGCCTTGTGTGCAATGTCAATGTGAGGATGCTGAAGAGCTTAGGCTGCACAGAAAGAAATTTGAGTTTTGTGTAATGGTTGTAGGAAGGAGGATTATAACAAAAAATTCAGAAGGCCAGTCTTGCCCTTCATCAATCTGATGCCTCATTTCCCAATGGTCTTGGAGAATGTGTGGCGGGGAGATGTGTGAACAGAGGCAGCGGGGCAGGCCAGTGAAGAAGGTAAAGGGCTTTTCTTTTTAAACTTAGCAAAACCTAATGGGGAGGTACATAGAAGAGAAGCAAAGTATGAGGGGGACTCCAGAAAACTGGAATTATTGTTTGGGGGGTGTGTCCCTTGTAGTACAGGCTTGTATGACTTATATTTGGGCAGAATTCTAGGAAGCACACCTTGACACTCTGCAAGAGAGTTATGTTCAAGTGCTTCATGCTTTAGTGGACATCCCCCTTTTTTTTGCCAGCCAGCTATGTAAGTGTTCTAGGAACCCATCGGCATCGGTGTATCTGCTAGTGTTGTTTTGAGCGGCTGCGAGCGGCTTCAGTGAACTATTTTTGGATATTCTTTCAAAGTATGTGCCCATTTCATGATGGGTAATTTATAAGGGCACCTGCCCATACACTACCACGCTGAGTGTTCAGCAGTTGATGACCAAAAATGGCATGATCCCCACGCCCTACTCTCCCTATTCACCTGATCACACCTTGAGCAACTTTTTTTGTTTCCTCGGATGAAAAAAGTTCTCAGAGGGAAATGTGTTGCTAATATGGAAGAGGTAAAACAAAAATGGCAGAAGCACTAAAAGCCATCAAAATCGAAGAGTTCAAAAACTGAGCAGTGGAAAATGTATCTCAGTAGGTGTATTGTATCAAATGGAGAATACTTTGAAGGGGACTGAACTCTAAACATGTAAGAATAAATACACAGTTTTTAAAAATAAGTTCCAAGTTTTTCTTGGGTTGCTTCCTGTATAGTGAGTATTCTATGATGGAAGTGTCACAGATTAGGCCTATGAACTCCAGCCCTACAGTGCCCGGGGTTAAGCCCCATTTCCTCACTCCTCCCTTTTTCAGTTACAAGACTTCAGGCAAGATGCAAATTATCTGTGTCTCGATTCCCTTGATGGTCAAAATACAGGTGATAAAATAGTACTACCTCACAGACACTAGACATTTGTTGATATATTTAAAGCATTTTAAACAGTACTTGACATGGAGAAATCAATATATGTGGGTTTGTTTCCATTGTTATTAGTCAATGAGAAAGAGATGGGAATGTAAGTCTGAGTGTGCATAGGAAGAGTTATAAGCTTTGGTCTGCAGCAGACCAAAGGACATAAGCTTCGATGTGTGTGTGTGTGTGTGTGTGGTGTGGGAGGAGGAGAAGAAGGAGGAGAGAAGGCTGGTTCTGAGATGAATTTCTTCTGGCTGTATGCAAAATATTTTAACATTCTGGGAACCGAGAGCACCTGTTGGGTGTCTTGCAAGTTTGAGGAGAGAAATTGCTCTGAAGTCAGAAATGGAATTAATGTCATGGAAAGAACCAGAGGCTGATGTGAATAATTAAGCCTCCTAATGAGAGCATTAATATTTCCCCAATAGATTGATTTATTGTTTCTTTTCCTGGGATTGTTGCACAAATTTACCTGAGCTGGCCATCTATCTTGATTGTTCAGGACAAACTGCACTGTTAAAAAAAAAAGAGAAAAAAGCTAGTAAACCATCTAGTTTCACACTGAGAACACTAAAAGTGGAGCACTACACCCAGAAAATTGCGAGCCCATGACATGGTCCCAAGGTGTAGAGAAACAAAATTATGACCCCAGAGCAAGCTATCACTGGGCACCAACTCATTACGGTTCATTGATACCTACATTAAAAACTGGCTCAGTTCTTCTGCCAGCACATAATATTCCAGAGGCTTATATCTTTCAAGTGTACCTGGAGACTGAGATCAACTTTTCCTCAAGGGTAAAAACACCCACGGATGGAAGTAATTTGCTCATTACAGGCAAACCACTGGATAAACAGGCTAGGATGTGTCTTGATCAAGGTTCAACCAAAGTAGCACAACCAGAAGTTGTCTGGGTGGGGATGGATTTATTGCAAGGACTGGTTCACCCCACTGCAGATGATGGCTAAATAAGGCTGAAGTTCTTAGGGTGGGAAGTCAGGAAGGAAAGATTGTGAGTAGACAAGAATCTCATGTGCAAGAGCTTAGCTGATTGTCTAAGGTTGGCAATCAGAAAGGAAGGTTTGGAGGAAGGAGAGTTGTATTGGCCCAGAGGTTATTGGGAAGCTCTCCCTCAGGGAAGGACTAAGCTCTTTTAAAGCCTTCCAGATTGTTAAGTCAGGCCCACACAGGATAATCTCCCTTTCGATTAACTTAAAGTCAGCTGATTCAGGATTTCCATCATAGCGGCAAAATTCTTCCACAGCAGCACCTAGATCAGCGTGTGGCTGAATAACTGGGAGGAGACACCTACATGCTACAAAATGGCAGCTGCTCCCCTCTGTCTTTCCACCCTTCTGAGCGGTACTCCCCTGCTGCCCAGTGAACAAGAAATGCACTGGAAAGCATATTCTGGGGGCTGTGACTCAGCCTGGGTGAGCGGACACATCAAAAAGCTCTTCCAGATGGAGAGCAAAGCGCAGGGGTACAACCAGCTTCTAAGAGAGCTCTACTTGCACATTGGCAGGGGAGCAGATCAGATTATAGGACTGCCGTATTTATCATAGTTCACATGCACATTCTTTCTTGATAGTAACACTTCACATTTACATGCAATTCCAGGGATCCTAAACATTTTCTCATCTGCAATCCATTTTTATTTCAGGATTTTGTTTGTTTTGCTTTAGAGTTTTAATACTGTCAAACAGGTGCAGTGGGTATTATTTTCCCCCATTTTACAGACAAAGAAACTGTGGGTCATAAAAGTCAAGTTGCTCACTAAAAGGTTATATGATTAGCGTATGGGAGGCCAGACATGTCCAGATCTTGTGACTCCAAATCCAGGACTCACTTCACTACCTCAGAGTACCCAGGAGGAGACGCCTGCTCAGTGGCCAGACCTTTATCTGCCGATGACAACTTCAGTTACCCACTGAGGCTTCTAAAGCAATCGGAAATGACCTGAAGAAGTTATATTCAAACGATGGCTATGGGCTACCCTTGCCTATACATAAGTTCTAATCTATGTAATCAATAGTCTTGGGAATCTGAAAATCACATAGAATCCAATGGTAGGCTCATAGGATGCTTCATATCTTAAGAAAAGCCACTAGACTATAAGCTCTACAAGGGTAGGAATTTCTGTCTGTGCTATTCCCTGTTGTATTTATAGAGCTCAGAGTAAAGTCTGCCACACAACAGGCTTCCAATAAATGTTTTTATATAAATATAGATACTTAATAAAGCTAGTAATTCTGAGTCAATGAAAACCATTTATCTGTTGTTGAGTTCTTGTGAAGTAGATGGAGGTGTCAGCTCCATCTCCTAGTACTGTAGAGCTTTTTTTTTGTTCTGGGGTATCTTGTCAGTAGGAACTATGAGCCAATAGGGAAAAAAAAGCTTCATTGTTTTGATACTAAATATGTAAATACCATAGACAAGGTATTTCATTTCTTCTCAAGGCAACATAAAATCACAAGATTAACCTGCAGTGAGCTGAGAACTACTCTTTATACAGTAGGCTCTCTCTATTTAGATCATGTAGTTTCTGGCGTAAAGTGGTTAGACGTGTAGGCTGCATTCTTTCATGACCTTTCAGAAATCTCTCCGAATGCAGTAAATAGTCCTCATGATATGCAACAGAACACAGTAGTTAATCTGAGCTGCTCTCTAGTCGCTCTGCTTGTGTTTCAAACTTAATTTTACCATTTATCAGTTAATCGAGAGAACACACGTCTCTATGTCTCAGTTTCCTCTCTGATAAGATGGGCATAATAAGAGCATTTGCCTGATAGAATTGTAAAAATTAAAATGAGTTAATTATGCAAAGCTCCTATGACAGTGCCTGGCATAGGATAAGTTCTCAGTAAGTATTAGCAGCGTAGTTAGCGTTCTTTCGGAATCAGCAGGACATTCTCTTTGGACAAGCAGTGCATTTTGCCCTCTTCCGGAAGCCTGGACCTCAAGCCTTGTGAGTGTTCGGGGTGGAGCAGGAATGCAGTGACCCTGTGACCTTGGGCCTTCAAGGAAGTCTGGGTTTTTAGACAAGGACAAACAGGGTGAAAACCCTCTCAGAGTCCCCATGTTGTGGTCTGCTATAGTGTGGAAATTGAGCACGTCTTTTTCTCAGAAGAAGCCCGGCTAATGTCTCTCAAGGGATTCTTCACACTCAGAATTCAGACAAATTGCTGCTTTTTAATTAACAGAGCCCCAACAACTCTGTTATCTGTCTTCTCATGAATCTATTTTCTCTCTAAACCTTTCTCGTTTTCCCACCCTGTCTGCATCCGAGCTGTAATCTTTCAAGCTGCTCCCTGAGGAGTGGGCTTGGAAAGGAAGGGGCAGAAAGATGGCGGGAGGAAGAGAGGGGTGGAGAAATGTAACTGGAGTGACAAATGGCTAGTGACCCATGGCCAACAGTCGCCCAGCTGTCTGTTCATGGCTGCAGGAGACGCACAACGGAGACCCTAACTGGAGCACGTGGGCTGCGGTGTCATCCACAAGCTGGGTGTTATTAAAGATTTGGCAGAATTCCCTTGACAGGAACAAGTGGAAGAAGCATTCAGGAATGGATCCCAAATTCCCCATTAATTTAAGTTTAATAGGACAGTTATTGAATAATAAATAACAACTGAATCAAGGAAACATATTTATCAAAGACTTATGCCCCGATAACGCAATTGTGGCTACACCAGTTGAGAAGCCATAGTATTAATAGCTGCATCTCTATAAAGAAATCCCTCCAACGACTGTGAGAATAAACTCAGAGAAACACTCATGGCTCTATCTTGTCCTGACAACTCTCTGGGTTTCTTCTAAACGTGTCCTGTTCTGTTTAGGCTGAGGCAGCCCCATCTGCTGAGAAGGTGACATGCATTTCCACACTGGGCTATGTGAAGTTGTGTTCAGGCTTTGTTCTCTTGAGCATCCTCCATGAGGTCTATGTTATGGAAATGCAAGATATGATCACCTTGTCTCAATCAGCAGTTCAGATCTGACCTACAACTCTGTTTGAATCATTCTTAGTTTCCAGAAAACAGCTTCTTTTCAGCTTCATTCCCAGCAGGGCACTTTAAAATGGCTTTTGAAAAAAAAATTTTAAGTTAAAAATATCCCCTTCCACTTCCCCATTCCCAACTTATTAGAACAATGCCTAAGGCAGCAGGGGTGTCATTGGCAGTTCTATTTGTGATGGGTCTGGAAGAGTTGATATGTTTATGAATATTTACATCTCCAAGAGGAGACTGCTGTTAAGTAGATTTTTTTAAAATTCTGTAAATTTTTTCTTGTGGCATTAAAATGCTATGGGCCATAAGATAGGCAGAAGAGAGAAAGCAAAAGGGAAGGAAGAGAGGACCACGGCATGGGCACCCCCAAAACCTGCACTGTGCAGAGCCCCAAATGTCAGAGGCATGTGGGCAAGGTATTAGGTAGTGGATGCCTGGAGATGTGTCGTGTTCTCCCAGGGTCCTTTTCATATGATGCATGTGATGCCATCTGATGTTAGATGAAAAGCTCCTGGCATTGAGATCTGCCAGCAGAGGACAAGGGCAGGAGGCCATGGCTCTTTCCTCCAAGAACTGTGATAAGAATGGACAGAAGGTAGTGGTCTGAGTGTCAGGCAGAAAGGGCATCAGGACAGAGTGTTCTTTAGGGAACTAGCTACTCTGCGAATTTAATCATCATATTCAGGCTGTTGATTATGAGCTGCTTCCTGTTTGTCTCCATATATATGCTGCCTCCTTCCAAGGAATCTAAACATTTACAGTCTTGGAAAATTTTCAAATCTATTGACGAGGTACAAAGGAAGTATGATGTTCTCCTCCTTGGTTTTCCCGGAGAGTCTAAATAAGTCGCTGGAGAACACTCAGCAAGCCAAGAACCAGAGGGTGTTCAGCTACCCGTACACATCTTCAGGCCAACCCTCGGGCTGGTGGCTCTACAGCGAGTCGCAGGCGGAAACCTCAGCTCCCAGTCACATCTCATGAGCGCAGAGAACAGGGCCGTCGTCCCGTTACATAACCCCTTGCAGGCGAGCATCTTGTAGCCTCATGTGTTCAAGCTGTAACTCCCACTGACTGTCAGGGATTTGGCTCACCTCTTGCTTGGCCACAGGCGGCCATCTGAAGCAGGTGACTATTGAGCCGTTTCTGTGCCCTAATTTGCAAGTTACTTTGAAAAGAAGTCTTCCCTTGGCAGGCTGTCTAACCATTATGAAGCTGTCTACCAGTAGGCAGTCTTGTGCACATCTCTCAGCTAATTTAGAAAAGCCCAGAGTAAATGTCTAACATTCTAGAGGAGGCAGACATCACTGGGTGGCCACTGTTCAGTAAATGTGAAGCCCGATGATAGTGATGCACTGGATGGGGCAGGGTGAAGAAGATGGCAGAGAACGGCTCACCGGGCATAGCTCTCTGGCGGGCAGGCTGTGTCCCACCTTGGCAAGGCGATGGGACCCTGACCTTTTGTCTCCTATCAACCACTGTAGAGAGACTAAATTCTCATGTCTCTCTCTCCAATGACTATGCTGCTTTGCTAAGCAGCTGCCACTCCTTTTCAAGGATCTGGTCCAGAAGTCATTGTATTTGGGGGGAAAAATGATATGAACTCATCAGTGACTGTCCCTCTCAAGTGGATGGGTCCTTTATTCATACAGCAAACTCTTATTTAGTGCCTACTTCAACAGAGCTTTACACAAGACCATAGAAACATAACACCCCCTGCAAAAGGATTTCCCAGGCTCTCGAAGGGTCAACATTCTCACGAGGAGGCAAAATGCAGACTTGTGAAATGATGAGACATGACTTAGAATCCAACCTGCCAGCATGTACAAAAGAACAGAGCACAGGATTGATGGAGCAATTGCCTAAGGGACTCCAGCCAGCAGGCAGAGTGAGGGGCATGTGTAAGGGGCAGGGATCGGACCTGCTGCCTACTTCCCTAGATGGGGGTTTTGAACAAGCTCTGAGACGATAGTAATTTTTTTTTTCCTAAAGATGATTTTGTGGATTCCAGATGGTTTTGTCATTCTTCTGTTTACAACCACAGGTGAGAAAGCACTTGGGAGAGGAAAAGTTCCTTTTTAGATCATCTTCTGAGCGTTAGGGCTGATCTCCAGTTCTCTCATTTTGAAATGAGAGCATTGTTTCTAGGGCCCGTTGTTCACAGTATTTCATGATATTGTGGCTAATTGGCACAGTTCCTTTGAACTGTAAAGTCTCATTGCACACTCCCTTGGTGTGGAAGGGGCTTTAAGAGCACAGCCTCCAGATAGTCTGCAAGAATTCAAAGCCTGATTCCACCAGCTGCTAATTCTTCAGCCTAGGTCAAGTTACTTATCCTGCCCGTGCCTCAGTCTCTTCATTTATATTATAAGGATGACAGTAGCACCTGTCGGCTGGAATTGCGTGTGGATTTTAACAGTTAGCACAGATAAGGTCCTTGTCAGAGAGTAAATGTTCAATAAACACAGGCTACATCAACCTCAAGCTGCTCACTCTCAGCCTCTTTTGTGGGTTTCTCCTCTGAAGAGCTTCCAGTTACTAATGTGACTCAGACCTTTGAACTGGGCTAGCCTATTTCCTTTCTTTCCTCACATTGTAACCTCTCCCTGGTGATTTTATCTACTTCCATGTCTTCAGTTTGTTCCCCATGCTAAGCAATCACAGCTTACAAAGCGTGGTGTGAGCTGATCATTGCTTATCTCATTTTTATCGTCTTTCTACAGATATTCCTCACCTCTAAGCTCTACATATACTATCTCTTACCCTTTTTCTTCTGCCTCCACCTCCAGCAGGAGGATACATGTGGATGTGCATCCATGCACACACATCTACACCCACATGTACACACACGAGCACACACAGAAGCACGTACGCAGACCCTCCTCACCAGGCCTGCTTCTGCTGGTCTTTCTGACTTCAGCTTATACCTGACTCATTTGTGGAAGTCTTTCCCGACTCTCTCCATGTGATAGATCTTGGATTTCTCTGCCATGGCATTCAACACATAGGACACTAAATGTCAGCTGTGTGTCTGTATTTCCACAAGCCTGATGAGAATGATCATTGTATGTGGCGTCCCCTTCCTCGACTCAGCACAGTGCCTAGCACCTGGAAGGTGACCAATACATACTCTTTTATTAAATGAATGCAAGCATGAGTGAATAAAGGTATCTACAGGTGAAATCGCTTTTAGGCGTACACCTCTTGTTAAAAGTGTTTCCAGGTTTGCAATTATTTGAGATCTACCTGCTATGAATAATGTGTCTGGCTTTCTCCCATTATCTTTCTGCCTCCCCCCCTTTTTTTTTGTCTGTCCCTTTTATAATGAACATTAAAACAACCACATGCAATCACGCACAATTGGGAGCATCAATGGATAGATAAGAATGCATGAGAAAAAGGCCCCACATGGGCAAGGGCTGATTCTGTTTGTCAAGATGCATATTGTCCAATCTTCCAGACGCCAATGCTGCGGACTGCAGCATAGACCCTCCTGAAGCAATATCACAGTGAGGCCGGAAATCTATTTTCCTGGGTGTGCATAGCTGTCACCTAACACTTTGGAGAACAGCAGGTGGCTCATGAGGAAGGCAGAAAGGGAAGGCTGGTTAATTTCAGAGCTAAGGAGTGGAGGGGCCTGGCCAGTGAAGCCCTGGGCCAGCCCAGCTTCCTCAAAGAAGGAGGTAATGAGAAGAATGGCTCCTGAAGAATGACTTGGTGGGGTTTCATATGTGCTCTCTCACGATCAATTCCAGAGGACATTTAGGCAGTTTTCAAGTCAAAATAAGATTTTTCGAACAGCCTGAACAGAAAACTGCATCTGGACCTGCAATCCCAGCTGGGCTCTGTCTCTTGCATCCTCCCTGGTAATAAAGACCCTCAAACAAGAAGAGAGTTGATGATGTAGAAGATGGAAGAGACTCTATCTGGGGTTTGCTTGAGCTGACTTGGCCGTGCAGGGGTTCAAATGTGTTTGTGTTGGGCAAGTCAGCAGTGATGGCAGAGGAAACATGGGAAGTGTTGCTGCTGAGATGCGGCAGGCATCTGTAAGGCTTCTGCAGGAAACCCTTTCTGTATGGAACCGCACTGAGGAGACTCTTTTCTTTCTGAATCTCACCCCTTAATTTTCTCTCTTGTAATTAAGTTATAGTAACAGGTTGGTGCCAAAAAATAGAAGAGATGGTTCAAACATTTTCAAATTTAATTCATCCTGGGACAGAAATATGACTTGACCACATTGATGCTTTCTGTTTCAGTGAGTCGCTCAGGGTTCCAGTGTTCACCTCAGTCGTCACTGTGGCCCTTTGGCACATCTGAAAACCAGGCAAGCTCTAACCATTTGGCTTCCTTGAAGGCTTTTACTGCAGAGCTGGTCTTGTACAAAATACAAGAGGAACAAGGCAGTTCATCTAGGCACTCACTAATGGTGCTACCTTGAGCTTCAGGGAGGCAGAGTGGGAACAGCATTTGGGATTAGTGCCCTGTGAACTAGAGCCTTGGAAGAGTTCTGCAGCAGATTTCTGTGGGTGAGACACTAGCACTTGCACCACCTCTGTGCCATTTTGGTTCCTCTCTGACTCCATTACCTCCTATTCTACCTAATAAAACTGAAGAGACCAAGAACACCTCTGCGAAAGGGTTTATAAATCGTCCAGTGCTTGGTGCATGAGGGTAGCACATTTGTTTTTCTCCACTTTGTCCACACGAGGCCATTCTTGTCCATTAGGTTCCCAGGACCCCTTTCTCATTAATGCTGGGAAAGGTTACTTGGCATGGATGGGGAGGCCATGGCAGAGTGGGCAAGGCCCCTGGCATTCCAGGAGAGTTGCACCATACCGTTCCTGAGAGCCTGCCTCCATTAAACAGGAGTCAGGGCCTCTGCATTTCCTTGTCACATGTGACTGTGAGCCTAATGGTGGTGATTAGTCAGTGTCCAGCCAGGGAACGAGTGGGCTCCCCCTGACCCCCACCTCTGCACAGCATGCTGAGTGATGCATTCAATGAGGAGGATGGAAAGGTCATTAGCCAACAGGACTGTATATTGATCCAGGGAGTGAGGTTCCAGGATTTGGAGGCAACTCACAGGCCCTGCTTGTGGAATACAAGCAGTGATGCCTTCCTGGAGTGCTCTGAGCAGCCAGAGGATCAGGGAGATTGCTGTCCTGTGGGGTTGGAGGGACCCAAAGAGGACCTCCTTAATATACCCAAATCAGCCTCTGATTGGTGTAGAATGATGTCAGAAATGCCATGACTTTGGGAGTATTTTGTCTTTTTAATACATTCTTCTATCCTTTTCCATTGTTAATTCATAAAGCTGTGTTCTCAAGGGAAGATCTCTCACTGTGCTGATAGAATATCGTGTAGATCAAGCAGACCAAGGGCTTACAGCATGTTTCCTTTGAATAACATGAAAATGTCATCCTAGCATTAAGAGCAGAGGGCATATGTGACCCAGTTGCTGGAGGAGGGCAAGCTAGGTCTGGAAGATGCAAGGCATGATGTCTTCCTCCCTTCTGGGAAGTTATTTTTTATCTACTCTTGACAAAATAATTTAAAGGCAATTGACAAGTGCAGAAAGAGACTGTAGAGCCTGGGAGAGGTGGTCCAAATCTTTGGGAGCCGTGTCAGATACAGTGGGAAGACAAGCAAACACCTCAAGAGGCAGATCCCAACCATAAGGTGTCACTTCTGTTGGAAAGTTGAGTCAATCAGTATTAATAACATGATGCCATCCCCAAAGATGTATTGATGTATCAGGTACTTCCTGTGGGCCGGAAATACATTCCAAGTCCCTTTTGAGCATTATCTAATTTCATCCTCACAACAACCCTAAGAAGTGGGTGCTATTGTTTTTCTCAGCACACAGATTAAAAATAACGCACACACATGAATAAGTATCTGAAATGGAGAAAGTCTAAAAGAATTTTCCAAGGTCAGAGCTAAAAAATGTTTGAGGAATAAATAAGAAGCTGAGATTTGAACTCAAACTGCCCAAATAGTTAATCCTATCATCGGGGTTTTTTCCCCCCTGCTTAACTTGAGATATTTCTCAGCCTTTTATAATCCAAGCCCCCACAAAAGTTTCTGATTCCTTCCCTGCTGATCCCTACAAGGTAAGAAGGTATTCTGTCTAGTTTTACATTCAGTTCTTTGTATTATGAAATCTCCAGGTACAGTTTTCTTTCAACTGCGCAAGCCACTTCCCAGAGTGCTTGATGTGTTCCTCTGTATTTCACCCTTCTCCTTCTCTCATGCTGGTGGTATTTACCCACATATTAATGTGAGAGCTCTTCTTGAGCTCCAAGAGAGGCATAGTCATATAAGTGCTGCACTAAAGGACTCACTGCCCCCCCAGGCAGGCATGGTTTCCCCTTTTTTTCAGTGAGTGCTTGCTCCTGATAGGAACAGGTCTAGATGATTCTCTACCCTTTCTACTCAAGGTCTTTCTACATTCCTTCTAAAGCCAAGTCCTCTGGGAAGCCTTTTCAGACACCCTTCCCTCCTACCTACCCATGCATGTAAAGAATTAAAATGAAACATTTCTATAAGGAAGTAATACACAATTTGTTGGAAAGACAGAAGGAGGCCAGATGGGGAAGGACTTTGACTTACAAGCAAAAGCATTTGAACTCAAATCTAAAGGCTTTAGGAAGAGGTTAAGGTGTCTGAGGAAGAGAGCAGCATTTTAAGGAGATGAGCTTGGGCTCCATTCTGTGGGGCAGGTTGGGTGAGCATAAAAAATGTGTGTAAGAAGATTTTGAACAGATCAGTGGATGCAGTGTGAGAAGGAGGTGATGTGAGACATTCTCAGAGGTAAGTATATTTTTATAAAGGGGGTCAAATAGTGTGGTAAGGAAATGCCATAAAATACAACATTTTCTATCTATCATTCAGGTTTATGGGGTTGATTTGAAGATGCCAGTAATTTTGGACATTTTCTATTTGGCTGATTGAGAGGGGAGAAAATGGAGGGTCTGTGCTTCCCAGACCCTCACATGAGTGACAAGCTTTCCTTTCAGCTTGTGACATCTGCCCGATCTGCAATTCAAACACAGACACGCCCATTTAAGACTGCCGAGAAGGATGCCATGGCACCCTGACTCCAGCATGTGAGAAGCTTTCTGTGATGTCTGGATGCTCTCCACTTTTAAATGATCCCAGGTGAGAGGACAATGAGTGTAGCTGGCTCTCTTTGCTGTTTAGAGTTCCTCCAGCCCTAACCCTCTTCTAAGAGCTGGAGGACTTTGGAAAGCATGAGAAGGCAAGGACTGAGGGAAAATTGAATGAACATAAAAACAAGGCCCTGGTTCCCTGTGCCCCTCCCGAGATCTGTTGAAGTTGCCTTGAACACGGGGGTCCCAAGACAGAAGGAAATGTGAGGTCAGGAGGTTGGCACCTGTCAGGTCACACAGATGTCATGTCACCTTCACACTCACCCTTTCGGGGACATAGATCTCAGCATTAAGCTGTGTGAGAAGAAAGCCTCTTCTCTTCTCCCTCCCTGGCACCTGCCCCTGCAACCCTTCACCTGTGGAATGTGCTCTGAAGGCACTGAGAAGGCCTTGGAGTTCTGAATCTCAAAACAGAGAAAGCAAGCCCCAGCCAGCATAGGAAGTGGGGATGGGGACACTTGCCACTTTACTGCTAACTGCTTGGAAAGGAAAGAGACAGGTGTGAGTCCCGCTGATTCCCAAAACTGTCACAGATGAGACGCAGCATGAGATGGCAGGACACTTTGTAGCTCTCAGTCTGGCACCCTTGCCAAGATCACAGAGACGTGGAGGAGGAGCTGTTTCAACCAAAAACAGCAGCAGGTTTTTTTTTGTTTTGTTTTGTTTTTTGGTAACTTAGAGACAACAGAGAGTCAGAAGAATAAAATGGGATTAATCCTGACTATTACATGTTTTTGTTTCTTAAAAACTTGGCCTGCATTTGCCTTAGACAACATTGAGTGATGAGATTGTAACTCAGCCCTACCACTCGTTAGCTGTGTGACCTTAAAAAATGTACTTAGCCTCTCTGTGCTGAAGTTTCTTCAAAATGGAGGGTAATGGGGGGTAATAGTAATCCCTATAAAAATAGGGATATCTAAAGAGTTAAACTAGGCATTCTCTACCTTTGGCCTGGTGCCTGGCAATACATAACATAATTTTAGTTGCCATTAATGAGAAAAAAATTAAAAATCACAAATCTTTTAATGTTGGTCACTAAACATTAATAACCATGGTCTGCTGATAATTTTAGCCCATGTTGGTTAACCAACAGCCTTGAGGCAGGAGAAGCTATTGTTTTTTTCCACATTTTATAATTAAAAAAACTGAAGCCCAAAGATATTCTTTGGGACTGTGAAAGGAGGGAAGAGGGAAGCTGGAAGATATATGTCCCCTACTCGAGCTATAACAACCACTGGGGCTGCTAAGGCAGAGAAGCTGTTTGGACTCATGCTGCCCAGCTGGGTGTGTGGGGCGACCAGAATGCACTGGGGACCCTGACCTTCAGCCCAGAGCCCTCCCCACGTGCTGGCTCCCTCGCACCCAGTCATGTAAGCAAAGAAAGAGAGGCGCCACCACCCTATTGGTAGGGACAGGTGCCAACAGTGAAAGGGTCTCTAAGCGCCTTCTGCTGAAACACCCACTCTAACACAGAGAAAGACTTCACATCCTCCCCGGCAGTGTGCATTCATCTGGGGCTTAGGAGACCAGAACAAGGAGTCCAAGGGGGGCTCAGTTATCCAGGACTTGGCTCCACACAGCTAGAATCACTCCTTGGGATCAAAGGTTATCTTAATTTGCACAAATTCCAACCTTTTCAAAGTCTTGGCCCTTTTTCTGCCCAGAGAGAGTTTTACCCAGCACAGCACAGATGATGAGTTTGCTTTTCTTTGAAGGTGAGTGCTAATTGCAAGGTAACCATGACCTTGACAACACAAGAGGGTGATGAGTCAAAGTCAGCTGGGCTCCCTCCTTTCTCTTCAGCAGGATCTGAATTTTCTACCCAGCAGCTGTGGATGCCTAAAATTGACATTTGAGCTAAGTATACATTTCACTTGCTTTCTAAAAAGGTGGCAAAATGAGCTCATATGTAGCTTGCACTTTCCACTCGCATCTAGCTCTAAATAAATAGGGCGCAGCTAGGTTAGAAGAAGACAATCTTCAACTGAAAACCACATTAGAGGTCCTTCAGACTTACTTCCCACCCAATGCAGGAACCCACTGGGAAAGACCCTGCAGATGGTCCTATAGCTGCAACTTGAACTCTTCCAATAACAGAGAGCTCAGTACCATGCAACCTAATCAAATATGGTTTTGAACTTATTTTTTTCTTAAATTGAATCTCATCTTCAGTTTTTTAATAACTCTTGCTTTTGGAATTGCTTTCGAGAATGAATGTAAGCCCTCATCCTCACAGTAGTAGTCTGAGTTTCTTTGAAGTTAGTTCTATTGACCCAAATAAGTCTTGTCTTTTCGCTATCATTCATTTTCATTGGTTTAGTCATGACTTTTGATTTCCAGCTTTCAACATCCTCAATTCTCTCTTCTGGGGGACCGTGTAGCCTGGTATGAATGCTTTTGATTGGGACCGTGCAGAATGGTCAGGCAGAATTCTTTGTCATCTAAGGCAGGGTGGCTGGAAGAAACTGAACACTGTGGGGAGGGAGAACCAAGGTTGTGGCCACAGAGATCCTGCAAAGCATCACAGAGGAACAAGCAAAGAAACGGGAGGAAGCAAAGTGCAGCAAATGGATTATGAAAGAGAAGAAGGAATAGAAATGGGACAACTAGAGCTCTCGAGTCATTCTCATGCCTGCACACCAGGCTGCCTCCTGCTTCCTGCCTCACCATCAACTTCAGCTGCTGATTCTTTTTCAAAATGTAGAACGTAATCCCGAATCAATGTTACTCTATTGGTCTTGGATTATTTTTCCCAGAAGTCAAGATCTTTTGAATCCTGATTCAGTCTCTTTGGGTATTAACTATTTTTCTCAGCTTTCTATGGTCCATAGAAAATGTTAGAATGCATCCCAAACCCTTGATGAAGTCAGTGTTTAAACTAAATATACAGTAAGACAGAGCCAAGTATAGAACCCTAAAGCACATTCCTGAGTTTGGCATGTATTAGACATGCTTAAATAGACTTATTGTAATGTTTGGTGACTGAATATGGGTTAAGGAGAAGATAACAACATAAAAGAAATACAAAATCATCTAATTACAGCATGTGGGCATGTAAACAAATGCTAACAATAAAATTTAACATTTCTCTCACTAGACTGTGGAGATTATTTTATTGATCTTTGCAACCTTGGCAGCTAAACAGTGCTTGGCACACAATAAAAATTTACTCAGTATTTATTCCTTATAAACAAGCACACACACTTTCACATCACCTGGGAAGGAATTGGCATTACGGATGTTCTCAAACTGATATCACTGAACTTAGGGATGGATCTTGCAAATCCACCATCGTCACCGTTCTGCAGCCACTTTTGGGCACCGAACTCTTTCTTCTCTTTCCCACTCTGACTTTTAATTAGAATTTGAATATTTAGTTTATCTAAGTCTCAACTACCCTGAGATAACCCTGTCTTCAGGGGTGTATAAGTCTGGTCAGGCTGTCATAACAAGAATACCACAGGCTGGAGGGCTTAAACATCAGAAGTCGACTTCCTCACAGTTCTGGGAGCTGAAAGTCCAAGATGAAGGTGCTTGCAGGCGTGGCTTCCTCTGAAGTCTCCCCTTTGGCTGCAGATGGCTGCCTCCTGCCATGTCCTCACATGTCTTTCTTCCGTGCATTACACACATGAGTTTTTATGTGTCCAAATTTCCTCTTCTTATGAGGACAGCAGCAATATCGGATTAAGGCCAACCACTACAACTTCACCTTAATTTAATTACCTCTTTAAAAGCCTTCTCTCCAAATACAGTGACATCCTAAGGTACCAGGGGTTAGAACTTCAACATATGAATTTGTGGAGGACATAATTCAACCTACAATAGGGCATAAAAGAGAAGTAGCATGCACAGGCTCAAAGATCTGAGGTGGCATTTAGTCTGTGAAGCAGCAATAGTATGAGAATAGCTACATACTCCAGACCCGTTTTGGACCCATTCCACAACTCCTCACCACTGACCTTTTCAGTTTGAGAGGACCTGGTGTCCTTCTTCTTCTCAGAGTGAGTGGGAAGGACTGCCTATTCCTGTAAGTTCCATTTCCTCTTTTTTTCTGCACCTTTGATCCAAGGACTGGGCCTGAAGATGGAGTTTGCTAGAGAGATCCATGAACATGCACCTGCGATATTACTTTTGTGGTTGATGGAGTAGAAAGCTTCTCTAGGAAGAGGCAGCGTTGCTGCCGCCTCCAGCAATGTGACAGATAGGGTGGTAAGCCGCCTTGAGCGCCCCTCCCCTGGCGAGCTGACTGCCGCCAGAATGGAGATAATCTATAAGCACGAGTGCACATCATCACTGCTCTCCCTCCATATAAATCAGGAAGGGGTAATACACATTGAAAGCCACTCTCCCAGCGAGTCCCTTCTTCCTGCCTAGGGCATTATCCATCTGGTGTTGAAGGTCACATCAACCTGACTGGGGAGAGGGGGCCTTACCGGAGAGGATGGAGGAGCTGGGGATCGTGGCAAAGAGCTCCCACCTCATGCCAGAGTTGAGGATGTGTCTCTGTGGGTGCCTGTGGGAACCAGCATCATTGGTGTGTGGGTGAGGGGTGCATGAAAAAGAAGATCCGGGGTCCAGAGTGGAGAGTTTCTCCAAGTTCACACAAGGCTATACCTCTTCTAGGCTCAGTTCTTATACCTTAATAACAATTGAAAAAAACAGGAAAAAAAAAACCAACTAACTTTATTAAGCACCTACTTCTCATTCATAGTTCTAAATGTTCTTTGCATCTCATTAATCATTGCAACTCTCTTCTGCACTGTTCTTATGCCCATTGTCCAGTTGCAGCAGCATTTTGTATTGGAGAACATTGTACCTGTGCCCACACAGCTGGTAGGTAAGGTTAAGAAATGTGACCAAGGTCACAGAGTTAGATGGAGATAAAGCTGGCATTTAACCCTGAACTCCAGATCCCATGTTCTTAAAATGCTGCACACCATGGGAATAAACCCTTACATTGTGGATTTGTGACAGGCACTGGTCTAAGTTCAAACAACTAGTAATTGGCTATTCAGGGTCATATATATGCACTTGAATTCATATTCTCTCTCTCTCTCTCTCTCTCTCTCTCTCTCTTTCTCCTCCCCCCACCCCTGCCCCACACACATACACAAACATGCATGTGTGTGCTTGCCTCTTTTAGTGGAGTAATGCCTCTGGACTTGGGATAGCTTGGGATCTACTGCTCCAAAGAGAACTCCAAACTTAGGGTCACTAGGATAGGAACATGCTGGACCTCAAAAGTGACCAAAGCTGCTTTACCGGACAGAGAAGCATCCTCCCCAGTCCCTCTCTCAAAATAACACTGCTGCAATCATGTGGTGGCAAGCACACTCTTCCACATTATGCCTAAATTAATTGCTCTGTACTCTTTCCATCAGAACTAAGGCATTTTTTGCATCAAGAAAATAATAAAGGCTGACAGTAAGATGACTGTTTTTGGAGACAAACAGATTTGGCCATCCTGCATCTGGTATATGGGAGCTGGCCCTGTGCACATTACTTAATTCTTTGAACCACAGTTTTCTTATCTATATATTGGGAATATCATATCAACCTGTCAGTATTTATGTAAGTTGATACCTGTGACCACACAGCTAGTAAGCTGCAGAGATGGTATTCAAATATAGGTCTGTTTGACTACATAGCTCTAACCACTAGCTGCATATGTTTTTTTAAAAACCATATTTAGCCTTGATGTTTCTATTTATGGAAGGGATAAACTCATTCTTACCTCAATGATTTGTTATGATAACAAAATGCTGTATGCAAAAAATAATGCAGTGCTGGGCACACCCGCTTCAAAATGTCAGCTATTATATAAAGATCAACAAACTAAAAAGTTATACAAGCTACCAGAAAAACTTTATTCCCTGCAAGTTGCAAATGAGAAGGTATTTATATACAATTTTCTTCTTATATCTACTTTTGATTTTGATTTTAGGATGTATGGATATGAATGATGTGTCGTTTTTGGAGTGCCTGAGATTTCAAAGTAATCAAAGTAACTAGACTGGTATAGAAGACGTAATGACTGCATAGTCCCAAATGAGCATACTGTTTGTCTTGGATGTGGCCCCACCCTTATGCAGAAGGAGGGGTGCGTGAGATGCTGTGGTAGGATGGTGTTGTCAGTTTTGGAACAACCAAAGGGCTTTGCCTTGTCAGCTTGCTGGTAATTCATCAAAAGGAATACATGAACAAAATTCCTTGTGTGAATTTCATTTCTCCAACTTGCCAGATTCAGTTCCCAAGAAGGCAGGGGATAGAACCCAGACTAGAGCAAAAGTATTTAAAAGATGAAAGAGTCTTTTCTGTGTAATATCTCTGCATTCATTTTTATGAATCTATTTTTAGTCCTTGAACAAATGGACATAAATAATTCCAACCATTAACAGCTAAAAATGGACAACCATTTCTGGATCAGGAGAAAGACAGACTAATTATATTAATGGAGAATAATTATATATATTTATGTTCACTATCCTCACTGCAGGGCTGAGATAAAATTCTCTTCAGAAGGGAATTGGTAAAGTCAGAAAAGCAGTAGATTACTTGGCAGATGTTTGGGAAGTTTCCTGTGAAATGCCAGCTATCTGAAAGTAGAAGAAATGTTTGCATTAGAACATTTGACTTGTACTAAATGTGAGATCAGGATAGTGTAATAGTCACTAAAGAGCCTTCCCCAGGTGATAATTTGAGGCTGAACCATTAGTTCATAGGTGGGCTCCTCTTATTAGTATCTTCCATCAGACTGTTGGTTTAAAATTAGAGTGGAGTTCTAGACGTGCTTTGTGCATGTGTGGGGGATTATTGCTGGAAGAAGAAGATACTTAAGTAGAATCTCTTGCCATTTATTGCTGTGTGTTTTAGACTGGTCACCCTAGATTCTAAAATAGACTGGTGGGGTCAACTTCCAGATGATGTTCCCAAACTTTAGTAATTGGCTTTTCAACCAAGGCCAATAAAGGCATGTGTCTTTTTTTTTTTTCCCCCTGAGTTTCCTGGTGATTTGTGAGAAGAGTGAGTAGACTGAGTTGGGCTCAACTACACATTCTTGGTGATGAATGAGTCTACCAGTAAAAGCAGTGTCATTGGTCTGAACCTTACCTTTTTTTTTTTTTTTTTTGAGTTGGAGTCTCACTCTGTCACCCAGACTGGAGTGCAGTGGCCGCTCCTGGCCACTGCAGCCTAGACCTGCTGGGCTCTGGTGATCCTTCCGCCTCAGCCTTCCAAGTGGCTGGAACTACAGGAGCCCGCAACCACGCCCAGCTAATTTTTGATTTATTGTAGAGATGAGGTCTCGCCAAGTTGCCCAGGTGGATCTCGAATCCACGGGCTCAGGCAATCCACTCACCTCAGCCTCCCAAAGGCACGGGATTGCAGGCTGAGCCACTGAACCCAGCTGAACCTTACCATTTTGTTCAGGTGGACTTACTGGGCTGGGACATTAGATAAGAGCAAAGTGAGGGAGCTGTCTGATTGGCTACACTTGAGTCACTTATTCAACTTTAGGCCACTTTGGTTGGAGGATTGGTAAAATGATTATCTAGGTCAAGGTCATATGGTCTCTGTTCTGTCCAGAGGAAGGCTAACCTCACCAAAGTTCAATAAGCATGGAGGGATGAGAAGAAGCGTCTGTTTTCAGAGAAGAATGAAAGAAGGGATGTTGGAAATATAAAACTACTGAATATTTACTCCAGTCATCTTTCATCATGTGATCTTGGGCAAAGAATGCAATCTCTTTTAGCTCAAAATAAATAGTAATCATAACTTTTTTCCTCATAAGATTGAAGATTAAATGAGTTAAGTTACAGGAAAAACAAAACACTATGTTTGACAGAGAGGAAGCATTCCATAAATGTTAGTTTCTTTGGTACCAAATAGATACCTGTATTTTAATTCTTCTTAAGAGGTCTTGAATTCTTTTTTTTTTTTTTTTTTTTTTTTGAGTTGGAGTCTCATTCTGTCACTCAGACTGGAGTGCAGTCTCAACCTGCTGGACTCTAGCAATCCTTCCGCCTCAGCCTTCCAAGTAGCTGGAACTACAGGCGCGCGCTACCACGCCCGGCTAATTTTTGATTTATTGTAGAGATAAGGTCTCACCAAGTTGCCCAGGCGGGTCTCAAACCCGCGGGCTCAGGCAATCCTCTCACCTCGGCCTCTGAAAGTGCTGGGATTACAGGCTGAGCCACCGAACCCGGCCGATTTTTCTCTTTAAAAAGTTTCCTAAACATTTATCAAACTGAATACTTAAGATCTGTGCATCTGGCCGGGCACATTGACTCAAGCCTGTAATCCCAGCACTTTGGGAGGCCAAGGCAAGAGGATTGCCTGAGCTCAGGGGTTTGAGATCAGCCTGGGCAACTTAGTGAGATCTCATCTCTACAATAAATAATTAGTCGGGCATGGTAGCCTGCGCCTGTAGTTCCAACTACTTGGAAGGCTGAGGCGGAAGGATCGCCTGGAGCCCAGCAGGTTGAGGCTGCAGTGGCCATGACCGTGCCGCTGCCCTCTAGCCTGGAAGACAGAGTGAGACTCCAACTCAAAAAGCAAAAACAAAACAAAGATCTGTGCATCTATTGTATGTTAATTCCCATCTTCTTAATTTGAAATTGTCTACTTCATGAAATTTTACATGAAGCATATCTTCTTACCTCACATTAATAAAACCTTTGTTTATTGACCATACTACTGCAGTACTTTCCTTTATTAATAGTTAATGTAGCCATTCCAGAGAATTTTTTACCCACACATTTAAAAATTATTTCCCATAATAGGAATTCTTGAGGCCAGGCACGGTGGCTCACACCTATAATCCCAGCACTTTGGGAGGCCAAGGTGAGAGGATAGCCTGAGCCCACGGGTTCGAGACCAGCCTGGGCAACTTGGTGAGACCTCATCTCTACAATCAATTAAAAAATTAGCCGGGCTTGTTGGCATGTGCCTGTAGTTCCAGCTACTTGGAAGGCTGAGGCAGAAGAATCACCTGAGCCCAGAAGGTCGAGGCTGTGGTAGCCATGAGTATGCCTTTGCACGCCAGCCTGGGCAACAGAGTGAGACTCCAAATTTTAAAAAAAAAAGGAATTCTGCTGCTTCAGAATTTTTAGCCTCAGGCACACTTTCATGTTAAGATACTTTTTTGTTTTCTGCTTAAATGTTTTTGCCTAATTAAAAATTAAAAGCCGGGCTCGGTAGCTCAGCCTGTAATCCCGCGCCTTGGGAGGCTGAGGTGAGTGGATTGCCTGAGCCCACAGGTTCGAGACCCGCCTGGGCAACTTGGCGAGACCTCATCTCTACAATAAATCAAAAATTAGCCGGGTGTGGTAGCATGCGCCTGTAGTTCCAGCTACTTGGAAGGCTGAGGCTGAAGGATCGCTGGAGCCCAGCAGTTCAAGGTTGCGGTGACCGGGAGCGGCCACTGCACTCCAGTCTAGGCGACAGAGTGAGCCTCCAACTAAAAAAAAAAAAAAAAAAAAATTCAAACCAAAGTTACTTATAAGGTTTTTTTTCAAGCATTACTGTCTCAGATCTTTATTGTCAGAAGCATTTTTTGCATGCCTGCTACTTAGAGAGTTTAGTACTTAGTACTCTGTGAAATACCAGTGCAAAGTATATTGAAAACTTCAGATTGATTAGGACAGTAAATGCCACAGCTTTTCAAATTTTTCCACTATAATGTCTCTTATACCAAAGCAGCAGGGGTGAAAGAAGAGGAACAATAATAACAACAATAGTGTTAGCAACAGCAAACACTTTTATAGAATTATTTAATAAAAAGGTTTGATAGAATGATTAATTGCATAATGAAGAGGTCAGTGGGGATAAATTTGTTGTTGATTATACATGCTTAGATTTGATATGATTTAATCATTTTAATATAAGAGAAATAGAAATTGTTTTTACAATTCAAACTTTACTGTGACGATGTCTTTTCCCAGATACTCTGGAGCTGTTCCATTATGGTAGCCACTAGCTAAATATGACTAAATTTAAATTAATTAAAGCATAAAATTTTAAAATTCAGCTTCTCAGTTTTGCTAGTCACATTTCAAGTGCTTACTAGCTACATGTGGCTTGTGGCTATCATATTAAACAGTGTAGATGTCAAACATTTTTTGTTTTTTTTGAGACAGAATGAAACCCTGTCTCAAAAATAATTAAATATCTTTAAAAAATTAAATGGTAAGCTGTTATTAAAAATTACAATCATGAAGCAAAACATAAGAAATGTTAATAATTCAAAGTAGCACACAAAATACTGTGATCTCTAAAATTGCGACTGAATACCATATCTAAAAATGAAAGTTATGTTAAAGTGGTAGGATTTTTCATTTTGTTGTACCAATACTTTACTAATTATCAGCATTCTTTTCATTTCTTTTTTTTTTTTTTGAGTGGGAGTCTCACTCTGTCACACAAGCTGGAGGGCAGTGGCACACTCCCTGCCATGGCAGCCTTGACCTGCTGGGCTCAGGTGATCCCTTCCACCTCAGCCCTCCAAGTAGCTGGAACTATAGGCGTGCGCCACCATGCCCAGCTAATTTTTTGATTTATTATAGAGATGATGAGGTCTCTCCAAGTTGCCCAGGCTAGTCTCGAACCTGTGGGCTCAGGCTATCCTCTCACCTCGACCTCCCAAAGTGCTGGGAATATAGGCGTGATCCACTGCACCTAGCCCATCCTCATCATTCTTAAGAAATTATAAGGTACAGAATGAAAGATTGATTAAAAAGATGCATTTAATTTCAGTAATCATTAACCAAGCTCTTTTCAGTTTTTTCTACTTTTTTTTTTTTTGACTCAGGGTCTCACTCTGTTTTCCAGACTGGAGTGCAGTGGCATGATCACAGCTCACCACAGCCTCGACCTACTGGGCTTAGGCAGTCCTTCCTCAGCCTCTTGAATAGCTGGGACTACAGATGCATGCCACCCTGCTCACCTGAATTTTAAAAAAATTTTTTTAGAGACAAGGTCTCGCTACGTTGCCCAGGCTGGTCTCGAACTTCTAGGCTCAAACAGTCCTCCTGCCTCGGCCTCCCAAAGTGCTGGGAGTATAAGCGTGAATCACCATGCCTGGCTACTAACTTCATTTTTTAAATAATTGTACTAAAGTTTGAGAAAGTCACAAACTTAAAAAAAAGTTGCAGGTACAGTACAAAGAAGTTTTAATTTCTCGAGTCATTTGAGAATAAGTTGCTAATTTCATCCTTTACTGTCCACTACCATTACTGTCCATTACTTTTAGTGTGTACTTCCTGCAAATAAGGGCACTTCTCTCCTAACCAGAATATAACAGTCAGCATCAGGAAGTTAACATTGACACATTACTTCCCTCCAGTCCTCAGACCCCATTCATGTTTTGTCAGTTGTATCATAATGTTTGTTTATAGCAAAAGGATCCAGCTCAGAATCATATGTTCCTTTTAGTTGTCATGTCTTTTAAGTCTCTTTTAGCTTTTATAATCTTGACACTGTTGAAAATTATAGTCACATTATTTTGGAGAATATCCTTCGATTCGAGTTTGTCTGCTTCCTTGTAATTCAGTTTAGAGTATCTGTCTTTGATAGGAACATCACAAAAGTAATGTTCTTTTCTCCTCATTGTATCATATCAGGTAGCATATAATTTCAGTTTCTTGCATTACTGGTGATGTGCTCTTTGGTCACCTGATTAGGCTGGTGTTTGCCAGGCTTCTCCACTGTAAAGTTAGCCCTTACAGAAGGGGAAGAATAGAATTTTGTGGGAAGGTACTTGGTAAATATACTTACTATTGTTTATCAACTGTCAATTTATATCAGTGTGGACTAAAGGTCCCATTTTGTTTGATGGGTTATTATTTGTTACAGTTATTATTGATTTGATGATCTAATTGCCCTAGATTTGGCCAGTGGAAGCTGGCTTCTGTGTCCTTTTGGCATGTTCTTGTCCTTCTTTGACCACTTCCTTGCATCCTGACCCCCCCCCCAAACAAATCAAACACCACGCAAGGGCATAGGCCGTGGCGTCCCCCGTAATCCCAACACTTTGAGAGGCCCAGATAATAGGCTTGCTTGAGGCCAGGAGTTCAACACCAGTCTGGGCAGCATAGTGAGACCTTGTCTCTACCAAAACAAAATCAAATCCGTTTTATGCTCATGTTGTGCTTTCTCTGCCCCTGTTTTGCAACAGGCCATTCTTCTAGAGTACCCTGGTTCCTTTACTTGGAGAATATTTAGAAGATTATCTACCTACCCTTGGCTTGTACTCTTATATTCCATGTCATGGTCTTTAATGTTTTCATAGTGTCTTTTTCTCCCTGATTGTCTTAAAAATTATATCGAAATTTTCTTTTTTTTTAATTTTTTCTTCATGTAAATTTAAGCATCTTTTAAAAATACTGTGTCATTGTAATAAGAAGGCAAGTCTTTGACTCTTGACTGATTGCAAATTTAGAACATAAAGTAGATATATATTTTTTATTTGACTATATTACTTCATATTATTTTACATTGACTAACTTTTAGAATTCATGTAATGCTTCTATATAATCAAAAGTTCTCATTTTGGATTATTCTCTAGAGAACCCAAGCTGCACTGCAGGCTGTCAGTGCTGTCCAATCAGGAAGCCTGGCCCTTTCTGGAGCTCCTTCCAATGAAGGCACAGTCTTACCTGGGCAGAGCCCTGTACTCCGAATAATTATTGAAAACCTCTTTTACCCTGTTACTCTGGAAGTTCTTCATCAGGTAAGGACAAATACTCTTAGGAAAGCCGAGTCAAATATGACTTCTGTAACTTTTGATGTTTTATATCTAAGTTTTTTAGCTTGTTGCTTTTGGTTTATATATTTCTTTAAACAATGAAAAAATCTTCACCATTCTGTTTAATACAAATAAATAGATACTTTTTTGACAGCCTCCTTTTTTCTAATTTGTATACTTTTAAAAGGATAGAAAAAGTTTGATTTTTTTTTAATAGCTAAACATGATAATAACACATAGATTGCTATGAAAAGGGCAATAGTAGTTGTTTCTTAGAAAGTAACATCACTACAGGGTACAGCTTATTTATTTCTTTTGACTTCTTACATTTGAGCATTTTAATTTTTAATTCTGAAGGGAGTCCAGGTGCAGTGGCTCATGCCTCTGATTCCAGCACTCTAGAAGGCCAAGATGGGAGGATTGCTTGGGGCCAGGAGTCTGAGACCAGCCTGGGCAGGATAGTGAGACTCCATCTCTACAAAAATATTTCAATACTAGCTGGACATGGTGGTAACATGCCTGTAGTCTTGGCTATTTGGAGACTGAGATGGGAGGATCGCTTGAGCTTAGGAGTTTGAGGTTGCAGTGAACTATGATCGCACCATTACACTTAAGCTTGAGGAACAAAGCAAGACACCACCTCTTAAAAAAAATTTTTTTTGAAGGAAAAGTATGTAATAAATCTTTATATGTAACATGGATACATAATGTTAAATACTGACTGATGCTTAACTTAGCCTTCATATACTACCCATTAATATGGCTAAACTGTATTTTTTTTTTTTTTTGAGTCACAGTCTCACTCTGTTGCCCAGACTGGAGTGGATGAAGTGGAGTGGCATGCTTATGGCCACCACAGCCTCAACCTGCTGGGCTCAGGAAATCCTTCTGCTTCAGACTTCCAAGTAGCTGGAACCACCGGCATGTGCCACCACTCCTGGCAATTTTTTTTTTTTAATTTATTGTAGAGATGAGGTCTCACCATGTTGCCCAGGCTGGTCTCAAAACCTTAGACTCAGGCAGTTCTCTCGCCTCTGCGTCTCAAAGTACTGGGATTAAAGGCATGAGCCACTATGCCTAGTGTTAAACTGTTTTGATAAAAGGCATTCTACCAGATCGTGTCAAGTAATATGTAGAATTTAAGAACTGGAAGATAACCTAATTTCTAATTTTGTAGTGAATGAAACTGTAACCCAGATAATTAATGAGCATTGAACATTGTAGAGAGTAATTGAAGAGTCACAGTTAGAACTTAAGATTCCTGATATAATGTCCAGTGTTTTGTTTTTGAATGCTTGGTACACTTTTAACGAATACTTCATATATACATATCCTCAAAAGGTAATATAGTTATTTGACAATCTGTGTGCATTCATATTTGACATCTAGCCCAAAACTTTAGTCAGCATTTGTCCCCTTCAGCTATATATTGATTTTATTTCATTACACTTACCAACACATATATTAAAATATTAAAACACGTCATATGCTTATTTTAATTTAACAGAAGCATACTTTGGATTTGTACTACTCAGTAAAGAGTCATGGGGGAGGTATTCATGTCTGTTTAAGAATTGAGATGCGTTGGCTGGGAGCAGTAGCTCAATCCCGTAATCCCAGCACTTTGGGAGGCTGAGGTGAGAGGATTGCCTGAGCCCAGGAGTTCGAGACCAGCCTGGGCAACTTGGCAAGACCTCGTCTCTACAACAAATCAAAAAATTAGCCAGGCATGTGCCTGTAGTTCCAGCTGCTTGGAAAGCTGAGGCAGAAGGATCGCTTGAACCTAGCAGTTCAACGCTGGGGTAGCCATGAGTGTGCCACTGCACTCTAGCCTGGGCGATGGAGTGAGACTCCGACTCAAAAAAAAAAAAAAAAAGAAATGAAATGCATCTTATCCTGTTCTCACATTTTACAATAAGGATTGGGTCCCTTAGATGTTCATTTACTGTCCTATAGACAATGTACTAATTGATAATAGAGCTCAAACACATTTTCTAATAAGGGTCCTATTCCATACATGTAAATATTAAAATATGCCATTTGGTGGGCTTGCTGGATTCCCCTTTGTCTTCTGAGTACCATTTTCAAAATATATGCATTTGTGAAGCATGTGCTAGGAAGGATTTTAACAGTGGTATCCATAGACACAGTTGTTCCCTAAAAGGGTTTAGCAATTGCTGAAGTGATTGGTTTCATTGTTCTGTCGGATTTTCTTCTTTTCTATTTATCTGACAAAGTGACATTGAAACTAAAGTGATCTATCAGCAGTGTTTGTTTGCTGCTGTAATACTGTGGCTACTGCTAACTTATACTATTATAAAAGATGTTCTTGTGTCTGGCCCAAAAGTGCCATTAGCCAGCAGTTAGCTTAGTCAGGATCATGTCGTCCTGTCCTGTCATTTCATTTATCATTTCCCTGAGTCCAGTTACCTTGTTTTTCCCCAAAAAAATCAGGTGAAGAGGACTAATTCTGAGAGTCCTCAATAGCAACTGTTGGGGTAGGACTCTCAAGTATTTGAGTTATAGGACTCCCTTGTTTAACCCTCTTTCCCAGTGCTGTTGCAATAAAACCAACTACTTACCAAGGTCCCCACATGCAGACTTCTCCCCCATCTCTTTATCCTTATTACCTAACACTCTTCTGCTTATTTCACACCTATCCTTCGGGCACTCTCTGTCCCTCCCTTTTCTATTCTCCAGCTTAGTCCTGTTCTTAGTCTCTTTCTATCCTGTATTTCTTAGGCCTGGAACACTCTTTATCCAGGTTGTCACTTGGCTGGATCATTCAATTCTTATCTCAGATGTTGCCTTCTCAGGGAGTCTTAATGTAATTACATTAGCCAGGCCTCTCCCCTTCACTTTGTCCTATTAGCATAATGGTTAAGGATACAAGATCTGGAGCTGGTTTGAACCCTGGCTCTACTACTTAACTACCTCCATAACCTTGGGCAAGTAAGTCATCCGTTCTATGTCTGTTTTCTTATTTTTATAATGAAGATGATATCTATCTTATCCTTTCATTGTGAGGATTACACTAATTAATGTTTTTAAAGTACTTAGAACATTGCCTGGTACATATTAAGTGCTTAGGAAAAGTTAGTTCTAATGATCAGACTCTAGTAAATTACAATGTAAGAAACTAGTTCTTGTTCTTGTAGTTTTGAGTGTAAGATAGTAATTTCATAAGTAATAGCATAAAATGCAATAGGGAATAAACAAAAGTATGGATTTGGTTTTACCTGTTGTAATTAATTAGATGATTATTTTTTGCTGAAAAGTTGGCACTAGCTCAACTGCTATCTAACATCTATAGAAGCCAGTGTTCTTCCTTTAGTTCATGGTGAGAGAATTGATAGTGACTGAGGTGGAACGGGTGCTATTTTACTTGTAGTAAATTAGGGAAAGTCTTTCCAATATAACATTTGAGCAGAGGCTTGAAGGATGGTGAGACTATAGGTTATGTGTATGTGTGGAGGAATAATGATCTGGCCAGAAAGAAGAGCAAGTGCAAAGTCCCTAAGATGGAAATGTGCTTAATGTGTCCAAGTATCAGAAAGAAGACTAGTATTACCAGAATTTTGAGAGTAGGAAAGCCGTAACTGAGAGAGTGTCAGAGCAGGGTTGGGAGTCAGATGATGCAAAACTTTTATAATCTTCTACACTGGTTAAGATGGGAAACCACCGGAAGATTTTGAGTAGAGCAGTGAGATTATATCATTTGTGTTTTAACAGAATCACTCTTGTTGCTGTGTTAAAAATAAACTGTGTAGGGACAAGTAGAGGCTCTTATAGTTCAAATGAGAGATGGTGGTGGCCTGGTTGAGGGCATGGGCATTGGAAGTGGTGATTATGGATTTTTGTTTTTGTTTTTTTGAGTTGGAGTCTCACTCTGTCGCCCAGACTGGAGTGCAGTGGCTGCTCCTGGCCACTGCAGCCTCGACCTGCTGGGCTCCGGCGATCCTTCCGCCTCAGCCTTCCGAGTAGCCGGAATTACAGGCACGTGCTACCATGCCTGGCTGATTTTTGATTTATTGTAGAGATGCGGTCTCACCAAGTTGTCCAGGCGGGTCTCGAACCCGCGGGCTCAGGCAATCCACTCATCTCAGCCTCCCAAAGCGCGGTATTACAGGTTGAGCCACCTAGCCTGGCTGGATTTTTTTTTTTTTTTAATTGGAGGTGGGATCTCACTATGTTGCCCAGGCTGGCCTCAAACTCCTGGACTCAAGCAATCTTCCTGCCTCAGCCTCCCTGCAAGCTGGGATTACAGGTGTGTATCACCACACTGGGCTTCCATTGATATATTTTGAAGGGTTTGCTGATGGGCTGATTGTAGGCTATGAAGAGAAAGGAAGTAATCAAGAATGCCATCCATATTTTGGATTTGATCCTCTGTGGAAATTAAGTTGAGATAGTAAAGACTAGGGTAAATAAATAATAGTAAGATAATAAAAATAATAAAGAGGAAGAAAAGGATTTGGGGCAGAGGTTAGAGGTAGGGCAGAAATCAAGAGTTTGCTTTGGAAATTTAAGTTTGAGATACCTATTAGACATCCAAGTGAGAGATGTTGGATAGGCAACTGGTAATTAAATCTGAATTCAGGAAAAGAATTCCAGGCTGGAGATTTGGTAACTATCAGCATAGGTCTGGTAATTAAAACCATTGGATTGTATGATATCACCTGAGAATATTAGTAGATAGGGAATTAATCAACTAATTCATTATGTGAATGCTCAACCCTGCATAATAGAAACTTCTTTGTTTATGAAAGAAGTAGCTCATAACAGTATTCTCATGTAATCCATCACTTCCAGGTACTGTAATACATGGGGTATTTTTTGAACGTCCAATATAGACAAAATCTCTTCAGGACAGAGGACCAATCTTTTTGATTAAGCTATCATAATAAAGATAGCTTACCAAAACCAGTCATGGTACTAAATTAAAAACTCAATACTAGTAATATGAAATTCTGGTTCTTAAGTCTTACTATTTTGTTGGCTACAAAAACTTTTATTAACAAGTTGTGGCCAATGTGCTTGTTATTAAAATAAGTGATTCTAATATGAATATACTTTCTGCAAGTGAATACTAGGAAACATTTTTATTTTCTGGCAAATTCTGCCTTTTTAAAAATCACCCAGAGCCGGGCACAGTGGCTCACATCTATAATCCCAGCACTTTGGGAGGTAGAGGCGAGAGGATTGCCTGAGCTCAGGAGTTCAGAGACCAGCCTGAGCAACTTGGCGAGACCTTGTCTCTACAATAAATCAAAAAATTAGCTGGGCATGGTGGCAGGTGGCTGTAGTTCAGCTACTTGAAAGGCTGAGGTGGAAAGATTGCCTGAGCCCAGCAGGTCTATGCTGCGGTGGCCTTGAGCATGCTACTGCACTCCAGCCTGGGTGATAGAGTGAGACTCTGACTAAAAAAAAAAAAAAAAATCACCCCTAAGGTTAATTTTACCAGAATTTGATCTTTATTCTCTTTCTAGTTCCATTTTACAGTCTGAAAAGATTAAAATGCACAGGAGACATCTAGGGTTGAGTCTATGTATTTTTCTATATTTGTGACAACAAAATATATTTGGGAAATAGAGTCAAAGACCTTATATAATTAATACAAATAAATTCATGTATTAAACTTCTGAATTTTAATTTTTTTGAGACCACATCTGTTTAAAATTTACTATCTTGATAATTATGAAAAGATGTTAAAAATCACACTTAAGGCATTCCTGGATTCCCTGATGTTGGTGCTCACTTACTTTATTCAGAAGTAGCAGATTTTTCTTTGTAGCTCCCTCTCAGTTTAATATAATCCAGGAGACTCTATAGAGCTATCCATGGTTAGCCAGTTCAGTCAGTTTCTATTTTCTTAGCACACTTAGATAAAAATTACACAGCCAAAAATCACTCTTTCAGTGAGGATGTGCTTCAGGGCATTGTAGAAGTTAAATGAGAGAAAAAATCTAAACATTAGCAAAATCTAAGGCCAGGCTGGTTGCTCATGCCTATAATCCTAGCACTTTGGATGCCAAGGCAAGAGAATTGCCTGAGCCCAGGAGTTCAAGACCAGCCTAGGCAACATAGTGAGACCTCATCTCTACAATAAAATTTTTAAAAATTAGCTGGACCTGATGGCATGTGCCTGTAGTCCCAGCTACTTGGAAGGCTGAGGCAGAAGCATCACCTGAGCCCAGCAGGTTGAGGCTGCGGTAGCTGTGAGCATGCCCTGCACTCCAGCCTGGACGACAGAGTGGGAGTCTGGAAAAAAAAAAAAAAACAACAACAACGAAAAACCCAGAATCTGAAAGTTAAGGGGAAGATATTAACTAGGTTTTATAGCATAATTTCATATAAAATTATTTTAAATTTTAGATCAAATTATATGTTCCTGTTTCTTCACTACTGAGATATTTTACATCAAGAATGTTTGTCGTTATTAAAAAATGAACGTTGCCATAATTCTCCAATCAGGTTTCAGGGTTTAATTCTTTATCAGTTAATCATAAGCATTTTACTCTTTATCTCTTACATGCCAGGAATTGTACTTAATGATACAGAAATGATTATCTAAAAATGACATCCAAGGTATATTTCTTCAAGGAGCCTTTAGTCTAATTAAAGGAGACAGGTAGATAAATTAATAAATAGTAGAGTAGAAGTACCACAGCAAAATAAATATTTACATGAGGCCAAGAAGGGATAATACTTGGGAAGAAGAATTAACTCTATTGGGATTTGAGGGAGGCTAATGATTTTATAGTAGCTTTGCTCTCTGAACTGAGTTTTGGAAATGGTTAATGGAAATTTACTGTATGAAACATAGAGTTCAAGGAAAAGGGAAAGTCCCCGTATATGGACATAGAGGTCTGAAATCACTTGATATATTGGAGGACTGTAGACAACTACATATTGTTAATGTAAATATAGTAGTGTGATAAAAAGAAGTGTCAGGAGATGAGGTTGCAGAGGTAAACTAGGGTGAGATTGTATATGTTACATGAAAGAGCTTGGATTTTACCCTTGGATACTAGGAAGGTAGTAAAGAATATTAACTGGTCTATTTTCTTCCTCTATGAATTTGACTACTCTAGGTTCCTCAGGTAAGTGGAATCATGCAATATTAGTTCTTTTGTGACTGGCGTATTTTATTTGGAAAGATGTCCTGAAGGTTCATTCATGTTCAGAATTTCCTTTCTTTTGGGGGCTGAATAGTATTCAATTGTATGTATATACCATATTTATCCGTTCATTCATTGATGAACACTTGGATTGCTTCCTTTTTTTGGCTGTTGTGAATAATACTGCTATGAACATGGGTATACAAAAACTTCTTTGAGTCTCTGCTTTCAGTTCTTTGGGTATGTACCCAGAAGTGGAACTGCTGGATCATATGGTAGTTCTATTGTTAATTTTTTAAGGAAAGATGATATTGTTTTGCATAGTGACTGCAACACTTTACATTCCCACTAACAGCACACAAAGGTTCCATTTTCTCCATATCCTCCCCAACACTTGTAATTTTATGGGTTTTTAAAAAATAATAGCTATGCTAATGGATGTGCAGTGATATGTAGTTTTGTTTTGCATTTCCCTAATGATTAGTGATGTTGAACATCTTTTTGTACGCTTATTGGCCATTTTATTATCTTCTTTGGAGAGATTCTTTTCAAGTTCTTTGCCTGTTTTTAAATTGCATTGTTTTTGTTGTTGAGTTGTCGAAGTTCTTTATATATTCTGAATATTAACCTATTATCAGATACATGATTTACAAATATTATGTCCCTTTCTGTGGGTAGCCTTTTCACTCTGCTGATAATGTCCTTTGATGCACAAAAGTTTGAGAATTTTGAAGTATTCCAGTTTATCTGGTTTTTTTTTCTTTTGTTGCTTGTGCTTTAGGATAGTTATTCTTGAGCATTCTTTTTCATAATTAAAAACAGAACCAATTGCCTATTAAGGACAAATAACCACTACTTATTTTTTGATTTTCCGATGCAGGGATGAATTTCTGGTTCATTAAGGTCCAAATTTAGCCGGGCTTGGTTACTCAGCCTGTAATCCCAGCACTCTGGGAGGCTGAGATGAGTGGATTGCCTGAGCCCGTGGGTTCGAGACCCGCTGGGCAACTTGGTGAGACCTCATCTCTACAATAAATCAAAAATCAGCCGGGCATGGTAGCGCATGCCTGTAGTTTCGGCTACTTGGAAGGCTAAGGCAGAAGAATCGCCGGAGCCCAGCAGGTCTAGGCTGTGATGGCCAGGAGCGTGCCACTGCACTCCAGTCTGGGTGACAGAGTGAGACTCCAACTCAAAAAAAAAAAAAAAAGATCCAAATTTAAAATGAAGTGACAGAGGAAAACAAAATGTATATTATTGTTTTATCCTCCCTGGTTAGTCTTTCAGACTGAGTTACTAGCAACTGTGGCCATGAACCTTTGTGGTCCTGAGGTGGAACAAGTATTATGAGAGCATCGGTGACAGCATTTCTGACTACATCTGTCAAAAAGCCTTCCCCTCACTGTGTTCCTCTTCTCAAAAGACACTTTAGAGAGGCCTTCCTTGACCACTTGTGTGCTATGCCAACTTGAACATTTGTTTACTTACTGGTTTATTGTCTGTCTCTCTTCATAAGGGCCTAGACCTTTATTCTTTTTTGTCCACTGCTGACTTGCTGTGGTTAGTAGAACAGTGTTCTGTGAATATTTGATTAAAAGAGCAGCCTTGCTGGGCAGGGTAGCTCGCACCTATAATCCCAGCACTTTGGGAGGCCAAGGTGAGAGGATTGCCTGAGCCCATGGGTTCGAGACCAGCCTGGGCAACTTGGTCAGATGTCATCTCTATACTAAATCAAAAAATTAACTGGGTGTAGTGGTGTGTGCTTGTAGTTTCAGCTACTTGGAAGGCTGAGGTGGAAGGATCATCTGAGCCCAGCAGGTCGAAGCTGCTGTGACCGGGAGCATGCCACTGCACTCCAGCCTGGGCAACAGAGTGAAACTCAAAAGAAAAAGAAAGAAAAATAAAACAGCTTCTAGTTGATCATCTAGTTTCTCTATATACACAAATCTCAGGAAGTAGATGCTTAATCACAGGATGAAGTAATTTGTCCATATGACTCTCCCACTTTTATTCATATGCTTTGTAACACCATTATTTCATACCATCAATTAATTTCTGTTGTAGCCTTCTGTTTTTGTATTGTGCCATTTATACATGCTACAAAATACGCTAAATATTTGAGTGCCAGGCATTGTTCTAAGATATGTATGAATATTGAAACGTTAACATTTTAGGCTTAATTGAAGTTATTACCAACAGTTTTATAGGGAAAATTATTTTCATTTAAAAATGGGATTTGCGGACCAAGTTGTATTTATAAAGATACATTAGTTGAATATTTTTCTTAGATTTAACCTAATGTGAACTGTTTTCCAGATATTTTCTAAATTTGGCACGGTCTTGAAGATTATCACCTTTACAAAGAATAATCAGTTTCAAGCCTTGCTTCAGTATGCTGACCCAGTAAATGCACATTATGCCAAAATGGTAACTATGATCTTTTTTTTATTTTTCAATTGTTATTTACTCACTTCAGTGATGCCTGAAGGAAGCCATCATATTTTCTCTCTTGCTTCAATTTACCATGTGCTTTTTAAAATTGTGGTAAAATACATATAATATTTATCATTTTAATCCTTTTTCAGTTTAGTATAGTTTCATGTGTTCTTTTTCTTGCGCTAAAAAATTGTTCTTTCTTCATGAGAAATAGTTTCAAATCTCTTATCACCTCTCAGATCTCTGAAACTCATTTCTGTTTGTCGTATTGGGTCTAGAGTTGAATGTAGTACTCCTGATATAATTTGACTAATAAAATAGAAGAATCTTTATTCTTGTGTCTTCATTTACTATTGTTAAGTCAGCCAAAAATTGAGTTCACTAATTTTGCAAATATATTGTTGCTCATTCCTGTTGAGCTCTAAATTGAAGACATTTAAATCTTCAGAAATATGCTGCTGTCAATTCATGCTGTCTTTTTTAAAGTATAGGAATACTTCACTTTTTGACAAGATACAAAAAACTTCATTCAGTTTGGTTATATTAGACACAGCTCCTGTTGATATCTATCCTAAACCCTAATGTAGCAGTATCTGTATGATTTCTAACTTCTGCTCAAAGTTAGGGACTAAGATTTGTAGTACTTTCGTGTACCACACAGTATCTAGCACTTGATTGGGAATGTAGCCTTTACTATACCCTCTATCTGCATATATTATTTTGTACTTTTATGATGGCATACTTGTCAGTGACTGTTATTATGAATCAGAGTTTTTTGTTTATATTTTATTTTTATGTGCTTTGGTTTCTGGTTTATATTTTTATGAATTCAAACCTATTTGGAAGTCATAAGTGACCACAAATATCCTTTGGTAAATATTTATTCTTTCCAAGGAAGGAGTTGCTGATCTTTGGTAATAACTGACTCAAAATTTCCCTCAGCTTTTTATTCAGGGTACTACATAGTACATTTACCAGAGGAAAAAATAAATCGTAGATAATATTTTATATATTGTGTCTCTGACAAGTGCCGTTTAGAAAGGCTTTGTTGCATCCTATGTAAATTATACTACATGAATTAAAATGAAATGTAAAATGGCCAGGCACAGTGGCTCACACCTGTAATCCCAGCACTGTGGAAGGTAGAGGCAAGAGGATTGTCTGAGTCCAGGGGCTCGAGACCAGTCTGGGCAACTTGGCAAGACCTCGTCTCTACAGTAAATCAAAAAAATTAGCCAGCCGTGGTGGCACGTGCCTGTGTTTCCAATTACTTGGAAGACCGAGGTGGAAGGATCACGTGAGCCCAGCAGGTTGAGGCTGCAATCACCACAAGTGTGCCACTGCACTCCAGCCTGGGCGACAGAGTGAGACTCCTACTCAAAAGAAATGTAAAATGAAAGTATTTTTAAACATTTGCTATAGGCAAAATAATCATAATAATAGCTAGTACTTCTATAATTATATAATAGCTTTCCAGGGTTTAACATTTCTTCTCTCTAATCTTATCACAGACGAGATAGATATTATTAGTTTTATTTTATGGATAAAAACTAAGACTTGAGGTCTTTTTTTTCTCCCTTAGGCTCACAGTTAGTGACAGAGGTAAAAGTAAACCCAAGACCTTGGCTTTTAGTCCAGTGCTCTCTGCTTTACACCTGATTGCCACTCTGTGTCAAAGTAGAGGCATCTTGATTTATCAGTGTTATTGTCTTGCCAAAAACAGTCCCTTTCTTACATGCTTTAGGCTCTGGATGGCCAGAATATCTATAATGCATGCTGCACTCTGCGTATTGACTTCTCCAAGCTCACCAGCCTTAATGTGAAATATAATAATGACAAAAGCAGAGACTTCACTCGCTTAGACCTTCCTACTGGTGATGGCCAGCCATCCCTTGAACCCCCTATGGCTGCTGCTTTTGGTGAGTAGTTCCATTTTGGGTCACAAAGCAAGTTTTCTGGAGTTACAAGTTTCATTTATTAATCCATGTATGTCAATTAGCCTTTTTCTTCTTGGATTCTCTCAGTTTTTCTACAGCAAAGCAAGAGTCATGGAACAAAGTATTCTATTAAATCTTAGTATAAGGAGGTTCTATTAGTTGGCAATGCAACCAGGTCTCTGAAATGGAGTTATAGATTTATTTTCTAATATTAATATCACTTATTCTTTACAGTCCACACAACCATTTACTTCAAATTAATAGTCTTATGTATTAACATTGATTTAAATATGCTAGTTTATAGCCAGTAGATTTTTGACATATATGTTCTTGAGAAAACTACTTATCCCTTTTTAAGTAATGATATTTTAAATCAGAAGCCTAAATTAATAATGTATTCTTCCTTTAGTCAAAAAAGAGGGTTTATTTTGTTTTGTGTCTTAAACATTAGAACTTCTAACTATATAAGTTTGTATGAAGTTGTATTTTGCATTAATAAAAATGCAGCCTTCTAAATTATCTTTGCAAACGTAGCTTTGAAGAGCTTCCCTCTTCTTTTATTTAAAGTAAACCTTTACATAAAGGAAAAAGGAATAGCTGGTTCAATCTGAATACATTATTAGATTAATATATGCTACTTTTTGGTTTTACAGTTTGCAAAGATATGGTTTATTATTTAGATAAAGTGTTGCATTTTATTACCCTTTGTGATTGATTTTTCCTCTCACAAATAACACCATAAAATGTTGTTAATTGGGACTCTAAATAGTATTTAATCCATCTTTTTTTAAAGGTGAGAAAATTAAATAATTAAGACAGCCAAATGATTGTCAAAAATTTTGTAGAAAATCGTTTTTAACTCTGAAGTAAAAGCTTTTTATTATTTATAATGTAAAAATTCAAGTGAATTATTCAGTTCATGTTCCTAATATTGTTAAATTTTTTATTTTCGTCTTTTTGACCACATTTTTGTGTTTTATATTTGTTACTAGCCCCTAACTTATACATCTTATTTGGCAAAGCCAAAGATCTTTGTCATTACCATTTCAATAACAAGTAATAGAAATATTGGGGCAAATTCAAGTTTGCCAAAACTTAGCTATCAAATGTCAGACTGCACTTATTCCAATAATTGAATATATACTCTTGACGTAATTAATGTTCTGCTTTGTGGGAGGAGGACATTAAAAAATATAATTAAGAATTTTGGTTTCTGAATATAAAATATCAGAATGTTCATATTCTTTGTGTTACTCTTTTACTGTGTTATTAATAAATCCTTAGTCATTGCAAAATAATGTCTAAATCCTAAGATAAGTGATTCATAACAAAGAATAATATGCTTTATGTGTTGTGTGAAAGTTTCTCTACTTTTGCCTCTCACTAATATTTGATACAGTTCACTATTCCCTTCTTTTTTTCTCTTGGCTTCAGAAACACCACATTCTTCTTATTTTCATCCTACCTCATTGGCTGTTATTTCTCTTTAAAGCTGCCCTTTATAGTTTCTAGAGCTGAGTCATAAGCACTGTGTGCCTGTTTTTAGCTATACTTATTGTACATATGGAGAGGCTTATAATACATGTAAGTATATTTTTAGATGCCCATGTAATTACCACCCAGGTTAAGAAATAAAATATTTATGCATAGTAAAGTAGTACCCTCTGTTACCACTCTTAATCAATTATTTTGTCACTCTCCTTGTCCCAAGGTAACAGCATCCCCAAATTTGATAATTATCTTTTGCTTTTCTGTTGTTTTTTTAACCACTCATGATATAGCCCTAAATGCAACTTAACATTTTTTTCCCCCTGTATGTAGAACTTTGCACAAATGGAATCATGCTATTTTTCTTTTTTGGCTTTATTTTTTTCACTCTGTGATTTCTCTGTATTCACACATGTGACCATCTCTCATTCATTCTCAATAAGGCCATAAGTCTGTAGTATGGATGGGTTTACTATAGTTTATTTGTTTTACTGTTGGTTGACATTTGGGTTGCTTTTAGTTTGAGGCTACTATGACCATTCTTGTGTGTGTCTTCTGGACAAGAGTTTTTTTTTAGGAAGCTTACATAGGAGGAGAATTGTTGGATCATAGAGCATGTATTTCTTCAGTTTTATTATATAATGCCATTTTGTTATAAAGGTGATTTGCCAATTTTTAACTGCATTGTGGGATGTCTTACATCTTCCTATTCTGGTATATATGTAATGGTATTTTAACATTGTAGTTTTCATTTGCATTTTCCTGATTACTAATGAAGTTGAACATATTTGTTTATTTGCCATTCTCTCATAAATTTTTTGTTCAATTCTTTTGTCTATTTCTGATTTTAATTTTCTCATCTTTCTTACTTATTTTTAGGAATTCTTTATATATTCTAGATACTAGTCCATTGTTTGTTATATGTGTTCCAAATAGTTTCTTTCAGTTTTGGTTTGTTTGTTATTCTCTTCAGGATATTTCTATTTAGTCAAGTTTACTTATTTCCTTTATATTTGTGGTTTTTTGTGTCTTAAGAAATCGTTTGTTATCTTAAGGTTATAAAGGTATCTGCTTATATTCTAAAGATTACAGTGTTTTAGTAACTTTGTTTTGAAATAATTTAAGTTACAAGAATAGTGCAAGAACTCCTTAAAGTCATCATTCAGATTCCCCAATTGACATTATGCCACATTTATTATATCATCTCTTAGATTATTTGTGTGTGTATAATATATACGCATACCTATATTTGTGTATATTTATTTCTCCCTGCCCTCAAACCATTTTAGAATAAGTTGCAGATATGATACCCTTTTAATTCTAAATAATAATTGTGCTTTTACTAATAAGGGCATTCTTACTAAATACATTTTAATTATAAATTCAGGAAGTTCACATTGATAAAATATTATTTAATCCATAGACTTTTAAACGTCTTTGCCAGTTGTGAAAATAATGTTTTTTTAAACCATTTTTTTCTGGTGAAGATCCAAACTAACATCAGGCTAATTGATTTGTCATGTTTCTCTAGAGTCCTTTAATTTGGAACTTTTTTTTAATGTTTTGTCATTCATGACTACATCATTTTTGAAGCGTGTAGGAGAGAGTATTTTGTAGAGAATGTCCCTCAATATAGGTGTCTGATCTTCCCTCATCAGTGTAAGCATTTTTAGGGCAGAAATACCATGGAAATAGTGTTGTATCTTTCTAAACTCATTACATAAGGAGACTCATGATGTCAGTTAATCCTATTTCTAGTGGTGTTCATTTGGATCATTGTTAAGGTAGCTCCTGCAAGTTTCTTTCCTATAAAATTACTGTTTTTCCCTTTGTAATGAGTTTACTGGTTGAGACTATGTAAGTATCCTGGCCCTTATCACTTTTCTATTTTTTATTTTTTATTTTTTGAGTTGAAGTCTCACTCTGTCACCCACACTGGATGCAGTGGCCGCTCCCGGCCACCGAGCCTGGCTTCTACTTTTACTTTTTACATCCATGGCCAAGATTATTTGTTCCTCTATGGTTGCCATGTGGTAATTTGCTAATTCCATCATTCTGTATTCATTAGCTGGCATTTTATTATAAAGAACATTTTTAGGTTGGGCCCGGTGGCTCACACCTGTAATCCCAGCACTTTGGGAGGCCAAGGTGAGAGGATTGCCTGAGCCCATGGGTTCGAGACCAGCCTGGGCAACTTGGTGAGACCTCATCTCTACAATAAGTCAAGAAAAATTAGCCGGGCGTGATGGCACATGCCTGTAGTTCCAGCTACTTGGAAGTCTGAGGTGGAAGAATTGCCTGAGCCCAGCAGGTTGAGGCTGCAGTGGCTGTGAGCATGTTACTGTCCTCCAGCCTGGGTGACAGAATGAGACTCCAACTCAAAAAAAAAATTTTTTTTTTAAGAATTTTTTTTAGCCGGGTGTGATGGTGTGCCCCTGTAGCCCCAGGTATTCAGGAGGCTGAGGTGGAAGGATCGCTTGAGCCCAGGAGTTCAAATCTAGGGTGAGCCGTGATCGTGCCACTGCACTCCAGCCTGGGCAACTCCCTTCCCCCCAAAAAAGATAATAATTAATCCCTGAGGCATTGTGAAGAGAAAAATATTTTTAAAGGACTCTTTTCTTACTGTCATCACCTTCATTTATTTCGTGTCAGTATGAACTTGTAGATTCTTCTTATTCTGTGGGTTGTAATTTCTATTATTATTTTTCATTTTATGTTTGTATTGTCCCAGATTTGGCCAGTGGAAACCTTTTCACACTGGCTTCTATGACCTTTTGCATGCTCCCATCATTACTTGAGTACTTCCTTACTTTCTGGCACAAGGTTTTCCAGATAATCTTTACCTTCCCCATCGTATCCCTGGATTTGGCAGTTTCTCCAGTGAGCTCTGGTTCCTTTTAGTGGGAAACATATTTAGAAATCAATAGGCATTAGAGGTGCTCATTGCTAATAGAGCATCATTGTTTCTAGGCACTCTAAATGGACATGACTGGGACATGTGTATATGTATACTTCATAAATATATATTTCTCTGTGTGCATGTGTTTTGAAAAACACACATTTTGGACAACCCTCTTTCAGGTACGTACACACACACACACACACACACACACACACACACACACACACACACACTTTAACTGATTTAATTACAGCCTGACATTCTTTTGGTAACTCTCCACTTCAAGAATGAGAAATCTGGTCGGGCGCAGTGGCTTACGCCTGTAACCCCAGCACTTGGGGAGGTCCACCCCAGGAGTTTGAGACCACATCTCTACAAAAAATTTTTAAAAATTAGCCGGGTGTGGTGGTGCATGCCTGTGGTTCCAGCTTCTTGGAAGGCTGAGGTGGAAGGATCACCTGAGCCTAGCAGTTCGAGGTTGTGGTGGCTGTGAGCATGCCACTGCACTCCAGCCTGGGTGACAGAGTGAGACTCCGACTCAAAAAAAAAAAGAAAAGAATGAGAAATCTGATTCTCAGTATCCTCAACTTATTTCCTTACTTGCTCAGTCCTAGAGTGCCCAAAAGGTACATTCATTTGGATATTCTTTAATGTCTTTTCAGTAAAATTTGGTGACTTTTCTCCGTAAATTTGCATGTTTTTTGTTACATTTATTTCTCAAGAACTTCTTACTTTTGACTTTATCTTACATGGTATAATGTAGTGGTTGAGAACCATGCTTTTTGGATTACAATTCTGGACCTGTTGTTTATGAGCTGTGAAGCCTTGGGCAAATTGCTTTAACTGCTCTACAATTCTGCTTCTTCATATGTGGAATGAATATAATAATAGTACTTAACTGATAGGATTGTGATGAAGATTAAATGTGCTCATGTACATGAAGAGTTTAAAATGATGCTTGGCATGAGTGCGATGTAAGTTTGAACTATCATTATTTTGTTTTCTGATTGTTGGTCATACAGAAGTGCATCATCTTTGTCGCCATGTCTGACATTTCTAGACTTGCTTGATTATTGCAGCTTCATATTAAATTTTACCAAAAAAAATTTTAGATTGCTTCAGCTATTCTAGATGCTTTCTTTTTTTCCCTTTTAATTTATTTTAAAGATGTGGGGTATAGCCGGACTCGGTGGCTCAGCCTGTAATCCCGTGCTTTGGGAGGCTGAGGTGAGTGGATTGCCTGAGCCCGTGGGTTCGAGACCTGCCTGGGCAACTTGGCAAGACCTCATCTCTACAATAAATCAAAAAATTAGCCAGGCATGGTAGTGCGCACCTGTAGTTCCAGCTACTTGGAAGGCTGAGGCGGAAGGATCGCCGGAGCCCATTGGATCGAGGCTGCGGTGGCCAGGAGCGGCCACTGCACTTCAGTCTGGGCGACAGAGTGAGACTCCAACTCAAAAAAAAAAGATGTGGGGTACAATTCATGATTAGGTAGATAAGTGGTCATTTTACAGGTAAACATGGGGTCTGCCTTTGGTCCTCACTTTCTTTTTTCATTTCTGTATGAATATTAGAAGTTCAGTTATCTTACTAAAGCAAGAAAAAGAAATAAAATTTCCAGGAATTAGAAGAAAGGATATAAACTGACATTATTTGTAGATAATATGATTGTGTACATCAAAATGTGAAAAGAGTCCACAGGCAAATTATTGGAATTAAGAGGAGCTTATCAAAGTCTCTGAATATGAAATCAAGAGATAATTCCTATTGTGTGTTTCTGTTTGTATATATTTCTATAAAATGCAAACTAATCTATGGTGAGAGAAGGATCAGTGGTTGCCTGGGGGCATGGTTTGGAGAGATAGATTGCAAGGGGTACAAGAAAATGTTTGGGAGTGATGGAAATATTTGTTATCTTAATTTTTTGTTGGTTTTTTTTCTTTTGAGTCAGTGCTGTGCCCAACTTACCTTAATCGTTATTATAGTTTCACGTCTTAAACACATAGTCCTGTGTTGCTTAAAAGTGGGGATACATTCTGAAAAATATGTTATCAGCTGATTTTGTTGTGAAAACATCATAGCGAGTACTTATACAAGCCTAGATGGCATAGCCTACTATATACCTAGACTGTGTGACATAGCCTATTGCTGCTAGGCTGCAAACATGATGGGCATGTTACTGTACTGAATATTGTAAGCAGTTGTAGCACAATGGTAACTATTAGTGAATCTAAACATAGAAAAGGTATAGTAAGAAATAATACAAGATTACAAATGGTTTCTTTCAGAGTTGCTGCTGTCGTCTTTATATTGGATTACAAGGCCCTATCAGCCATCCCACTTTTACCTTTTTGACATATCTCCTTTGGTGCTCTGCCGCATTCTCTTCCTAGCCTTCATACTGACATCCCTATTGTTTGTCAAACATGTTAGGTATGCTGGGTGCAATGGCTCATGCCAGTAATTCTAGCACTTTGGGAGGCCAAGGTGGGAGGATTGCTTGAGCCCAAGAGTCCAAGACCAGCCTAGGCAACATAGCGAGACCTCATCTCCACAAAAAATTAAAAAATTAGCCAGGTGTGGTAGTGCACCCCTGTAGTTTCAGCTACTCAGGAGGCAGAGGCTGAAGGATTACCTAAGCCCAGGAAGTTGAAGCTGTGGTGAGCCGTGATCATGCCACCGCACTCTAGCCTGAACAGCAGAGTAAGACCCCGACACACACACGCACACACACGTTAGGCATGTTACTACCTCCACATCACTCCACTAGTTAGTTCCTCTGCTAGGCTGCAAACATGGGAGTGCCTTTCTCCCAGATAGCCTCAGAGAGATTTTTCTCATCTGCCTTCTTTGACCTATCTTGACCAAACCCGCCTCAGCACTCCTGCTTCCTTTTGTTCCATTTTTTTCATAGTAATTGTCATCTTCTTACATACTATACAGATAGATTATTTACTATGTGTATTGTTTATTCTATTTCTTTTCTTTTCTTTTTTTTTTTTGAGTTGAAGTCTCACTGTCACTCAGGCTGGAGTGCAGTGGCACGCTCACGGCCACTGCAGCCTCAACTTGTTGGGCTCAGGTGATCCTTCCACCTCAGTCTTCCAAGTAGTTGGAACTATAGGTGTGTGGCCACCATGCCCAGCTAATTTTTTTTATTTATTGTGGAGACGATATCTCGCCAAGTTGCCCAGGCTGGTCTTGAACTCCTGGACTCAGGCAGTCCTCTCGCCTCCACCTCCCAAAGTACTGGGATTACAGGTGTGAGCCACCACTCCCAGCCTATTCAGTTTCATCTTTATTAAACTTACCAGACTAGATTTGAGGGTTTGGAATGTCTGTGTAGTTTACTAATGTTTCCCAGTGCCTGGCACAAAATAACCATGCAGAAAATACTTTTTGAATGAATGTGTATTTATTATTGTTTTTTCCACTCCTGGTTTTGAAGTTTAGTATTGTTTCTGTTCTTATCTAGGATTTTTAACTTTCATACTTACTTTACCAAAGTCTAAAGTTAACTAATAGCTGTACTTTTTTTTTAAAACATAATATAGGATCTTTAGGACACTTGAACTCCTCTTATCTCCTTCTGATTCATGATGTCATTGTTATTTTTACATCATTTGATTTTAACCTTGCAATTTGTTTGTATTGTTTTATACAATTACTATTCATTTTTATTAGACCACATATAACACTGTAGGCTTTCATTCCTTCTTGCAGCTCAGAAATGTTGAGTTCACTTACATTCTGCCTGAAGGATATCCTATAGTATTTCATTTAGAGAAGGTCCGTGCTAACATATTTGAAGTTTTTAATTGTCCAAACATATCTTTATTTTGTTGTCGATTTTAAAAGATATTTCTGCTAAGTATAGAGTTCTAGGTTAACAGATATTTTTCTTTTGGTGTATTAAAGGTGCACGGTATTCTAGTTTTCACTGTTGCTCTTAGAAAGTATGCTGTCAGCTTATAATCCCAGTTCTTCGAGAGGCCAAGGCAGGAGGATTGCTTGAACCTGTAAGACCCACCTGGGTAACATAGCAAGACCCCCATCTCTGGGGGGGGGGAAAAAAGCATTTAAAAATTAGCTGGAAGTGGTCGCACACACCTGTAGTCCTAGCTGCTCTCAATGCTGAGATATGAAGGATTACTTTAGCCCAGGACCCGAGTTCAAGGTTATAGTGAACTATGATTGTGCCATTGCACTTTATTCAGCCTGGGTGGCAGAGCGAGACCCTATCTCTAAAAAGAAAGGAAGGAAGGGAGAGGAAGGGAGGAAGGAAGGGAAAGTCATCAACTTAATTTCTGCTTTTTTTCCCCCGGCTATTCTTTAGGAATTTTTCTCTTCTTTGGTATCCTGTCGTTTCAATATGAAATATCTATTTAAGGATTTGTATGTGTTTGTTCTGACTGGAGTTCATTGGGCTTCATAATTTGGTAGATTGCTTGCTGTGTTTTGTTGATTTTAGAAATGATCCTTTCATATATTCCTCTTTCTAACTGTTTCTTTTTCTTCTTTCTGAAACTTTGAGTAGATCTGTTATGCCCTCTCACTCTATCCTCAGTGTGTCAAACTTTATTTCATATTTTTCATTAAATTGTCTCTCTGAGCTGCATTCTGAATAATTTCTTAGGACTTTATAGTTCATTAATGATCTCTTCAGCTTTGTCTAATCTGTTGTTAAGTCTGTCCTGTAATTTTAGATTTCAGCAGTTGATTTTCATCTCTAGAAATTGTATTTGATTCTTTTTTAAAAAGTGTCTCTGAATTACAGATATTTATTTGAGGCTTAGGATCAAAGTTATGTGTTCTTCCAGAGAGAATTTGCTTGTCTGCAACATTAAAGACTCTACATTTGGAATCATTTCAACCTAAATTCATAGCTTGATTAATTTTCCTTTGAGCTCCCAAGAAATGTAATAAGTTTGGGGTACAAATTTGCATGAAAGTTTCCTTTGGGTTAGAACTGTTGGGGGACTTTTCTCCTTCCTATGCTAGATACGAAGGAAACTTTCCTTGTAGTCTTCTGAAGGTGGGAGGGGTGGTAGATGGAGCAGGTTATTTTAGGCTCATAATAATAGATTACTGCAGTGAGCATATCCTGTTGACTTCCCCCCTTGGGCTTTGCCTCTGGCCTACTACCCCAGGCTGACCGAACCAAAAACTCAGTGTCACAGGGTTAGATTTTTGGCCTAGCTAGTCCTCATCTTGCCAACTTCTAAATTTTTTTAAAGAAAATACACTTGTTCATTGGGCATTTTCTATAGTAGGTGGTTTATGTTAATCGTTCTCCAGTTTATACATTAAGCTTGTTTCTTTAGGATTTTACTATTATAAATAACACTTATAAACAAATTTCATGGGTAAAAATGTTATCTCATTTATTAGTTTATAGTGCCTTGATAGCGATCATGGTATATTTTCCAGGTGTAAAATGTCTATTCTTAGTTATTTAAATATTAAATATTTTCTTACAAGTTTATATGATCACTTTATAAAATAAAGATACTAATCCATTGTCTAACAGGTTACTTACTTTGGTAAAATATTTCTGGTTTTGCTTATTGTGTAGTGTATATTTATAGAAACTCTTAAAATGATTCTTTTGCCAAATTTTAACAAATGTTCTTATTAATAATATTTTACATGGAAACAATTGTTTAAAATTTGGGTTTGATGATTATTTGCCAGTTATTTTATTTATCTCTAATAAATGTTCTGTGACAGTTTTCTCAAAATATTTCCTCATTTCTCTAAAACCTTTCGCTAGTGTTCTGCCTCACCACCCCCCATAGCCATCTGTATTAGCCACTTTCCTGTGTTTAAACCATTCCCCCACTCCCAAATCAGTAGTTTATAGCAATTCACATTTATTTCTTTCACATGTTTGTAGGTACTGTGAGTAAACTATTGCAGCCCTCCTTCACATGTCTCTTTGATCTAGGGCCTAGGTTGATGGCATCAGTTCTGTTTGAGACATAGCATTCTTGTGGCAGAGAGTAAAGAATAAGGAGCAAGTGTAAACCTAATGCTTCTTATTCTTAAGGTTTCTGTGTAGAGGTATCATGTCATTTCTGTTTTTATTCCTTGGCAAAAAACATGACATGATCAAGCCTAGTGTGAATTGCTTGGAAATGTTTGCTCCTCCCACAGAAGACAAGTCACATGACTGGCCAGTTATATGGAAAGGCAAGTGAGTATTTAGCAACAATAACACAGTTTCTACTATATATCTCCTTGGTTTAACTTTATTTTTAGGCTTTCTAGTGTAAATTTTCATAATTGCTCATATCTATCTTAAAGTCTCTTTAAGTCAAGTCTTCCTTTGTGCCTTAAATACAGTTCTTCTGTTATAAAAATGAATCAAATTTAAGAGCAGTGAGACAAGAGCATCAAACAACTTATAAAGGTAAAAAAAAAAAAAATGAATCATTCAAGTAGGCTATTGAGCCTACTTGAATCTTAAGTTTAGCAGACAGAGCTTCTTGTCTGCTTTGTTCAGTGATTCCTCACTAGAAGAATGTTTAGCTCTAGGATGTTTAGCATTCAACATGTATTTGTTGAATGGATTTCTATCCCTGAGTCTCGTATGGGTATATTTTCTTGAATTACTATAGTAAATTACAGTTATATATTTAACAAATTATGTTAAATAACTCTCTTTAATGAAGACAATAAAATTATGCATTTTTAATTCCTCCGGGAAATATAGCCTACATACTTCTGCAAATAAATATGTTCGTCTCTCTATCATTATTTTAAAAAACTCTTCCCTTTGACTTTTGCAATGTAACTTCTCTGTTTCTCTAAAACTACTGCTTTACCTTTTTCATTTCTCATTCTCTTTGACCTCTATTGAAGGTCTTCCCCACTCTCCTTTTAAAAGTCTGTTCCTCTAGATTCTGAGGTGCTGTACTTCACTTTTTTTTTTCCTATTTCCAAGGCTGTTCTCTTCCTCTTTTCTGTAGAATATTCCTTTCCCTTCTACCACTTTAGTATACTAATACCGCCAGCCTCTATCTTCAGCTTTCTTCATTTCTTGTCTTGTGTCCTTTTTAGTGGAGCTTTCGTTTGTGTGGCTTTCACATTTATTTCTACACAGATAACTTGCTAAATTGTGTGTTTTATAGTAATTATTCTGAGTTTGCCCCTTTATTTCCACTTCTGGGCATTTCCACTTGAATGTCTTACAATCATCTCAAACTTGATATGCCCCAAACCAAGTGAATTATTTTTCTACTAAAACAGACTCCTCTTTTGTAATTAACTCCTGTTTTTGTTGATGACACACAGTCACTTTTTAAAGTAAAGAAAGAAGACCTACATTTTTTTAGCATTTAGTACACAGTAAATACTGAATACTGTGCTTTTTGATTATATAATGTCTAGCTCAAGTTTTGCTTCCAGATAAAACATCTCCAGCCGATGACAGTGAATCCTCTGTGATCCCTTCCTCTTGGTCCTCCTTGTAGTACGTTTTAATTTATGCTACTAGACCCTCAGGATGTGAATGCTCTGTAATTCATACTTTTAGTTTGTATGCCTCTCAAGGGCAAGGATTTTATATTTTAATATCAGCACAGTACCCCATAGATATAGTATAATTTAACAAGTAATTAGTGATATTTCATAATGAAGTAATGTTTTAAATAAGAGCAAGAATCTTAATCTACTTTGTAATATCTAAGTTTACTATACTCTTGATTCTTGAACCCAGTTAAAAAGAGCCTCTTAGAAATGGCAGAGGCTCTTTACTTATGCATTAAAGATAGAATCTGTTTATCAATAATATACTCTCATATAGCCATTTTATATTGCTTCGATAATCATATTTACAGAAGGTAGTATATTTATTTTAGCTTCTCTTTTCCATTAGGTGCACCAGGTATAATTTCTTCACCATACGCAGGGGCTGCTGGATTTGCCCCAGCCATTGGATTTCCTCAAGCTGCAGGTGACTCATAAGTTGAATTTGAAATGATATTTTTGATGGAGTTCTGTATTTTCTAGGAACTTACAAGATGGAGCATGTTACCATGTTTGAAGGATTTATAATAAAAGCATTATGTATATCAGCCATAGAAATGACTCCTATGGGTGGGTCAGGTGTGGTGACTCACTCCTGTAATCCCAGCACTTCAGGAGGTGGAAGCAAGAGGATTGCCTGAGCCCAGGGGTTCGAAAACAGCCTCTGCAACTTGGTGAGACCTCATCTCTACAATTAAATAAATAAATTAGCCAGGCATGGTGGCGGGCGCCTGTAGTTCAGCTACTTTGGAAGGCTGAAGCGGAAGGGTTGCTTGAGTCCAGCAGGTTGAGGCTGAAGTAGAGTAGCTGTGAGCAAGCATGCCACTGTACTCCAGTCTGGGTGACAGAATGAGACTTTGACGCAAAAAAAGAAAGAAATGTTTTTAAGTCAGAGTCTCATTCTGTCATCCAGGCTGGAGGAGTACAGTGACCCGCTCACAGCCACCACAGCCTCTGCCTGCTGGACTCAGGCAACCTTTCCGTTTCAGCCTTCCACGTAGTTGGAACTACAGGCACAAGTCATCACACCCAGCTAATTTTTTTGGTTTACTGTAGAGATGAAGTCTCTCCAAGTTGCCCAGGCTGGTCTCAAACCCGTGAGTTCAGGCAGTCCTCTTGCCTCCACCTCCCTAAGTGCTGGGATTACAGGCATGAGTCACTGCACCCAGCAAGGTAATTAAGTTCAATAATTTTGTTATATGTTCTGTATTATTTATACTTGCCATTGGCACAAATAACCGAAGTTAGCTACACTAAATAACCTTAGATTTGCCTTTTCAGTTGTTATATAAGATGTATGAACTGCTTCTGTCTTTACTGTTAAGTTTATCAATTATGTGTTGAACAGACATGTCTTTGTGTCTTCAGTGCCTTTGATAGCACTTAACACATAGTATGCCGCCAGTAAGTATTTGAATTAACAAACATTTACTGTTCAACTTCTTCATGAAATGTTTTGTCAATAATATATTCAGAAGATTACCATAGAAGGGTGTGCTGGCTGTTTATTTCAGGGAATATGTATTTTTTTCTCTTTAGCTAATGAAGATAAGAGAGTGGGGTTGATTAATTCTTTGATAATGACTCCTTTTCCAATTAGTAAACAAAATGAATTTGATCATAACTTAAGAAGAAAAATATTAACATTGTGGTTTTGTCTCTAGTGCCTAAAGGAAACACTGAGGTTGGTGATTAGAATGGCAGAGTGTTAAGACTACTCTACATATTATATTTCCAGCTTCCAGCTGATTCATGATTATAATATTTTAAATTACAACACAGCCACTTTCTGGCAATAATCTTTATATCCTAGCCTTCAAATTCTTAGAGTTTTGACTACTATCTTTTCAACAGAGAGTATGGAGTTAACTAGAAAGGAAAGAGTAATATGAAGTTTGAGGTTTTAAGTTTTAGTATTTTGGTGGTTTCTAATGCATTTTCATATGTTTAATTAAGTGAATATTCTACCTGTTCTGTTAAAAAAAATAACTTTATTTATTTGAAGCTCCACAAAGTTTAATTGGTGGATAGTTAGAAATGGTGATTTATGTTTTTCTAAGTCTAGCAGAGGATTCATACACATTCACCCACTCGCAAAGTTATGCTGAAGTTGCAGGGTTAGATTGGAGGGGCATGGGAAGAGGTCATGTTAAGGACTGTTGGATGTTGATTTCATATTCATTCTCAGCCTGAAAATGTGGTCTGCACAATTTTAAAATTGAGCAGTCTAGTCTGGATGATGATAGCTGTGACTTTCTTAGATTGTCAAGCAGAATAGGCTGAATGTAAAAATATTTTAATTTCATAATATGTGGTAAAGTGGCTAGACTGTCTGTTATAAAGAATTTTGGGCTTAATCAATAAATTAAGGAATTTGTTCATTTTACATAAACTAGAGGTTTTTGACTTAGATAATGTTAAACCTGAGAACACAGATAAATAGTGGGAAAATGTGCTGTTTTAAATGTAGTGTCAATATTCTGGTATTATTGAGTTTTCAGTAGTTCCATAACATCTTGGAAAGTAAAGAGCTCTGAAAATTTCTGCTACAAAAGAATGTTGAATTGTGTATATCTATTGCTTTTTGTAATAATGTTCATATAGCATTTTTGCAAGGCTACAAAATGTTTTTCCCATATAAAATGTCATATAGCATTACCTAATGTGCATCTTTGTCTTCTGCTGAAGGACTTTTAAAAGATAGATACCTAATTTTATGGTAGAAGTCAATGTGAACTTTATATACACTTGATAGAGAGGTGCTGGGATATATTTCAAGAAACATAAGAAGTGCTTTTAGTTTATAGACCCTCTAAAAAGCCCAATAACTTTAAAACCAAGGGTTCATTTATTCTACAAGTATAATGTCAACAGTGAGGAACTTGGCTTCCAGTCAGACTCTGTAGGACAGAAAACTGGCCTTTAATATCCTTATGGTACCCTTGACACATTTTCTTTCTTGATTTTTCTTTTTTTAAAGGTCTGTCAGTTCCACCTGTTCCTGGAGCTCTTGGTCCTCTCACAATCACGTCCTCTGCTGTCACTGGAAGAATGGCCATTCCTGGGGCTAGTGGTATACCAGGAAATTCTGTTCTACTGGTCACCAATCTCAATCCTGATGTGAGTTGAAAAGTATTATATGTGCATATCCTTCAGGAGGAGGTGTTGTAGTTTTTGATCTAAGGTTGTATTCAGATTAAAATGCTTAATATTTTTAAGGATTTTTATTCAAAGTCATCACTAGTATATATAGAAGAAGCATATAAAACCGTGCTTTAAACAGAATCAACTGTTATTTTAAATTTTTGCTCAAACACTTATATTTGTGTTATCTTTTTCAAACAGCTTATCACACCACATGGGCTTTTTATCCTATTTGGTAAGTTCATTTTTGCTGTTTTTACATTGTCTGTATGAGTTGAGCACATTTCATTTATTTAGTAATACTTACTGATTACTTCTGTGTGCCAAGTAGTGTGTTTGACTGGGAATAAAACAGTAAATAAGGTTTACTAAGCAATTACAGTAATGACTTATCATAGGGGAAATAATGGGGGTTTTTTGTTTGTTTTGTTTTGTTTTGAGTTGGAGTCTCTCTCTGTCACCCAAGCTGGAGGGCAGTGGCTCGCTCCCGGCCACCGCAGCCTCAACCTGCTGGGCTCTGGCAATCCTTCCGCCTCAGCCTTCCAAGTAGCTGGAACTACAGGCACCCGCTACCACGCCCGGCTAACTTTTTTTAATTTATTGTAGAGGTGAGGTCTCGCCAAGTTGCCCAGGCAGGTCTTGAGCCCGTGGGCTCAGGCAATCCACTCACCTCAGCCTCCCAAAGCACGGGATTGCAGGCTGAGCCGCTGAGCCCAGCTGAAATAACGGTTTTAAAGGGAGTATAAGGCAGGGAGACCTAACCTAAGCTGAAGGACTCAATAGAAATAATATTTAAGCTGACTTGTGAAAAGTGAGTAAGAATCAGCCAGGCAATTGGGGAGGGGGAGGGAGATCCTGGCACATGGAAGTTGAAAGAAACCTAGTGAAGAACCTAACAGAGATACATGTTGAAGCTGGATAGATTACATAGGGGTTAGATCATGAAGAGCTTGGTAGCTATATTACGGAGTTTGGTTTTTATCCTAAGCACAATGGGAAGCCATTGAGTAGTTTTAAAGCAAGAGAGTAACATACTGAGAGTCAGATTTTTACTTTTTTTAATTAAAAAATTTTTTTTAGAACCAGGGTCTTGCTCTGTCACCCAGACTAGAGTGCAGTGACATGATCATATCTCCCTGCAACCTCAAACTTCTGGGCTCAAACAATCCTGCCTTGGCCTCCCAAAGTGCTGGAACTACAGGCACATGTCACTATCCCTGGCTCTGATTTTTAAATTCTTTATAGAGTTGGAGTCTCACTATGTTGCCCAAGCTGGTCTTGAACTCCTGGCCTCAAGTGATCCTCCCTCCTTGGCCTTCCAAAATGCTGGAATTATAGGCATCCTCCACCATGCCTGGCCAAGAGTCAGATTTTAAAACAATGTTTTCTCAGTTAAAAAATCAGCATGCATTCCTAATTTATATGGGATTATTTGTAAATTACATTCATCTTTTACTATTCTCCTTATATATAGTATAATATGTGCATATAAGAACAGAAATATAAGAGAAATAAACTTAACAATTTAATTTTTTTAAGAGTTTTATTAATAGCAGTTTTCATTTTTCCATTAAAAACTGTATTAACATTTAGTGATAAATACTATTTACTGTGCTTTATCATTTTCAAAAAACTTTTTTCGCTGGGTATGGTGGCTCAAGCCTGTAATACCAGCACTTAGGGAGGCAGAGACGAGAGGATTGCCTGAGCTTGGGGGTTTAAGACCAGTCTGAGCAACATGGCGAGACCTCATCTCTAAAATAAATTTAAAAATTAGCCGGGCATGGTAGCACATGCCTCTGGGTCCAGCTACTTGGAAGGCTGAAGCAGAAGGACCACCTGGGCCCAGTAGGTTGAGGCTGCGGTGGCTTTGAGCATGACACTGCACTCCAGCTTGGGCAACAGAGTGAGACTCCAACTCAAAAAAAAAAATCTGTTTTAATTCTGATTCTTCCGTATTCCACGGACTTATTATTTCAGTACTTAATTTTAATGACTGTCGTAACTGAAAACGATAGATTATAAGGATATGCAATCTAAATGGGAGTGTTCATTTTTGCTGCTTTTCATTGAAGAATTCTTTCACTAATTTTTTCTTCTAATCTGCTAATTTTTATTTTACTTTAGAAAAGTTCAATTTTTAGTGCTAAATTAGTAGACCTTGAAAACTCATATTTGAGTTTGTTTACTAAATGGGGTTAAAACTTACTGGTACTTCCCATTTGTAAGATTTTTTTTTTAAGAAGATAGAAAATTGTTTCCAAATTTTTTTAAGTGATGCTAGTTTTTTTGAACAGCATTTTTGAGGTATAATTTACAACAATACCATTCATCTGCTTTAGGTGTACAACTTAAAGATTTTTAATAAACTCACACAGTTGTGCTGCCATCACCACAGTCCAATTTTAGAAAATTTCCATCACCCCAGAGAAATCTCTCATGTTCATTTGCAGTCAGTGTAAAAATTTATATTAATGATTCATTTATGTAATTTTCAGTAATAAAATTGTGTATTAATAATGCATTTTCTTTTTCATTGTTGGTTTTTTTTTTTTTTTTTTTTGAGAAAGGATTTATTGAGAGGACAGAAAAACTCCCACAGTGGAAGGGGACCGGAGGGGGTTGCCAATAATGCACTTTCATACGACTTTTTTCCAACCAAAAAAGCATGTTTTCTACTAAAAGTTAATTTAAGGCAACACTTTGGGACCCATCCCGCTGTCAGGAACTTTTTCCTGTCTTCTTAATAAATTCCTACTTCCTTAAAAAAAACAAAAGTAGTTAATTTCTCACTCATTTAAAAATATCATCCATACTTTGAAGAATGAATTGTGTATATTTTTTATAGAATATCTACTTCAGCCACTTGTCAATTCTGAGAAGTACAGCAAATTTGGAATATTTGTCTTTTTGTTTTACATTTTAAAAGTACCATTTATCTCTAGGTTTAATTGCCCTTAGTTACTTGCGCAGAAGATGACCAGCACTCCTTTGTGTACCTTGAAGATTTTCATAGTAATTCTCTTATTGTATTACAAAGTATGGTAATGACATGCAACTATTGAAAGACTTCATTTTTATAATATCAATGATTTTCTGTATCTGACATTCACATTGTGCCTATAATTTCATTTATATATTAAAAATTCAGGAAGTATAGTTTTTCATATTGGTTTATATAAACAGATCAGTATAGATTAAGGGCTTGATTATTTTTTTCCCACACCTTAGTGAATAATTTTGCCTGTTCTCTGGGATTTGGGACCCACTTTGGGGAATATATGTATAGAAATATTGAGTGTAATGAGATCAGTTAGATCAGTTAGATCGTGGTAGTTCCGGTATGAAATGGTGATGATAGCTTGGATGGTGAGAAGTGGACAAATAGGAGAGATATTTAGGCCATAGAATCAATGAGTGCTGGTGATTGATAGGGTGAGTATAAGAGTTTAAGGAAAGGGAGAAGTCAAAAGGTAACTCCCAAGTCAACATTGGAAGTGAGAAGAGGAAAGGGGGGATGAATCAGTTTGGGAGATATTAAATTTAAAGTGTCTATGATATATCCAAGTGAAAAAGGATGAGTAGATGAATAGATCTAGAACTTGGAAGAGAGAAAAATTTGGGAGTATATGGAATTGCCAAGGGAGAGTATGTAGAATGAGAAAAGGCTTCTTTATATATACTGGTCAAATAAATTAAATACTACACAATCATGTATTAAAAACAGTGTTTTGTTTTGTCTTAACTAGGAGTGTATGGTGATGTACATCGAGTGAAGATTATGTTTAATAAGAAAGAAAATGCCTTGGTTCAGATGGCAGATGCAAATCAAGCTCAGCTAGGTACTAATGATTTTTAATAATAATGAAAATATGCCCCTTTTGTATGTGCATTTTCCTTCAAAATAAACAAACATAACTAGTGAGAATGTAACTTTACAAAAGAGTACCTTCTTGTGGTAATGCCCTTATTATTATTTGTACCTGTTTATACTTTAAGATTTTTAAAATATTAATTACTCTCTTTTTTTGTTTGTTTTTTTTGAGTTGGAGTCTCATTCTGTCCACCTAGGTTGGAGTGCAGTGGCACACTCATGGTCACTGCAGCCTCAACCTACTGGACTCAGGCGATCCTTCCGCCTCAGCCTTCCAAGTAGCTGGAACTACAGACGCATGCCACCACGCCTGGCTAATTTTTTGATTTATTGTAGAAACAAGGTCTCACCAGGTTGCCCAGGCTGGTCTTGAACCCGTGGGTTCAGGTAGTCCTCTCGCCTTGGCCTCCCCCAGTGCTGGGATTACAGGAGTGAGCCACTGCGTCCAGCTATTCTTTTATATCTGAAGTTCATTTATCTACTTGAACATTTTGTTGATGTATAGAGTTTTGGCACTAGGGCTTTTTTCATTAAGTCTAAACTAATAAACATGACTTGTTTTCTATCATTTTGTCTGTTTTTTTTCTTTCCAAACTAAATTTTCTAGAACTGTTTAGTGGCTTAAAAGTTTGGGTACATGTCATAATGATGGTGCAAAAATTGTTGTTTCATGGCCTCATTGTTATAGAGGCAATTAAAATATCACTGCTTAGATGTCTTATACAAATGTTTGGCTTGAGATAAAACTAATATATTCAGTAACCATTTCATGAACATTTATGTTCCAAGGCACGCTCAAACTTTATAGCACTCTGATTGGAAAAATAGCTTTTTGTTTAGTAATTTATGGTAATATAGACAAATATTACTGAGAAATCTACTTTAATGCCCAAACTTTTAAAAACTTCTTCCTGTATACTAGCAATGAACCATCTAAGTGGCCAGAGACTTTATGGAAAAGTGCTTCGTGCTACACTGTCCAAACATCAAGCAGTTCAGCTTCCTCGAGAGGGACAAGAAGACCAAGGTCTGACTAAGGATTTCAGCAATAGTCCTTTGCATCGCTTTAAAAAGCCTGGCTCCAAAAATTTCCAGAATATCTTTCCACCATCAGCCACTCTGCATCTTTCCAACATTCCGTATGTACCTAATAGGTTGCTATTTATTTAGATGATTAGTAATCTACAATATGTGATTCGGGAAAGATAAAAACTGAAATTACTGTAACCTGGCAGTAGTCCTAGTTAACAGTTTTGTTTTGTTTTGTTTTGAGTCACAGTCTCAGCCAGGCTGGAGTGCAGTGGCACGCTTACAGCTGCCACAGCCTCAACCTGCTGGGCCCAGGTGATCCTTCCGCCTCAGCTTTCCAAGTAGCTGGAACCACAGGCACATGTCACCACATTCGCTAATTTTAACAGTTTCTTGTAGATAATTCATTTGCCCTCATGCCTTAAGAAAGCTATGTCTCCAGTCAAACAACATACAAGTTTAAAGATACCAGTGTTTTAAATTTTTCTTTCCAAATAGAGAATTAGCACCTAGTTACCTTTCAGTAAAAAAGATCATAAAAATAGATGTATGTAGAAATATTCCTTTGGTACATCTCTTTATAGAAGTAGTGGTGCTTATGTAACCAGTATAGCAAAATCAAATAATTTGTGTATCTAAGAACTTGGTCAAAGTGAATTCTGTACTTCTTATTTATAAGCTGCAAAGCCATATATATGTTAATCACCTAAAGGCTATTTTTTACATAAAAGTTATTTTCCTGTGATCACTCTGTAGGTCTCTTTATTAACCAGTGTTGTATTGGATGTGTGCTTTAGTTGTCTTCTAATGCAGGAATTGACAAACTGTAGCCCATAATGATTTTTGTATGGCCCATGAGTTAAGAATGATACATTTTTTAAATGGCAAATATTTTGTGATATGAGAAAATTATATATTATTCAAATTTCACCTTCCATAAGTAAAATTTCATGTAACAACAAGTACACTTGTTTCATTTACATAATATCTATGGTTGCTTTTGAGCTACAGTAGTAGCAAAGCTGAATAGTTGCAGCAGAGACTATATGGCCCACATAGCCTAAGATATTTACTATTTGGCCCTTTAAAGAAAACACCTGCAATCCCTATCCTAATACTTGAAATCCTTAATCTACAAAATTGACAATTTTGTTCATAGACTTTTGAAATTGTTAAAACAGGCCAGACTTGGTTCTTACACCTGGAATGCCAGTACTTTGGGAGGCCAAGGTGGGAGGATTGCTTAAGCCAAGGAGTTCAAGAACAGCCTAGGCAACACAGTGAAACGTCATCTTTACAATAAAAAAATTAGCTGGGCATGATGACACACACCTGTAGTTCTGGGTGCTTGAGAGGCTGAGGCAGAATGATTGCCTGAACCCAGGAGGTCAAGGCTGCAGTGAGCCATGATTGTGCCACTTGCACTTCAGCCTGGGACAGAGTGAGATCCCCCAACTCAAAAAATAAAAATAAAGAAATTGTTAAAATTTTTTAAATGGCAAATTTTAAATTAAACTTTTAAAATTTAAACTAATACATAAAAAGGGATAAGGTTAGGAAAAGAGAGATAAAACCTGTGGGGAACATGTGTGTGTGTAAAATTGTAAAAACTGAAGGGATGTGAAGGGGTAAAGTTCCAAAACATTACTGAGAATGAGAATGAGAGCTGAATAGGAATAGAAAATAATTACCCAGAATAGTGAAGTTCCCAGCCTCCCTGCTAGTCTCCAGTTAAGCTACATGGAGAAAGCTTGCGTCCAGATTGGACAAGGGATCAGACCTCATGCCAGCTAGGAAACTGGTGGAGTCAATAAAAAATGTGTATTACATCATTCTAGAAATTTAGCAGCTCATCACTATGGAGTAGGATACCAGGGCAGTAATAGCCAAGTAATGGCTATTGTGCTGGTGCTTTACACTTGTTGCCTCAATCTCCATAACAACTTTTAAAATATATATGAAATAAAATATACAGAATGTAAAATTTACCATTTTGACCATTTTTAAGTACGTAGTATAGTATATATTCTCATTATTGTGCAGCCATCACTTCACATCTGTCCATCTGCAGAACTTTTTCATCATCCCAGACTGAAACTCTGTGCCTATTAAGCAGTAACTCTGTTTTCCCCAAATCCCAGGCCCCGGAAACTATTTCACTTTCTGTTGTTGTCACTGTTATTCATAATAACCCTTGAATTAAGGTCATTAGTTTCATTTTATTAATGTAACAGAGACTCATATTAAATAACTTAAAGTGATATACAAAGTGAATGAGGAATAGACTGTAAACTCAAATCAGTCTCCCTACAGAATTGTTCTACTAGCCTTGCTAGCAGTCATAAGAAGTTACTCTGCTTTTATTCATATGATAGACTGCTGTATTAGTTATGTACAGCTGCATTACCAAATCATCCCAGATCTTCACAATTTAGATCACAGTAGTCAATATTTATCATCTCGCACTGGTACTCTCAGTCAGGAATCCAGAAGTGGCTTAGGTGGATGGTTTTGGCTGTGAGTCCTTCATAAGGTTGTAGTCAGGATGTGGGGGAGGGTGTAGTCATCAGAAGGCTTTACCTAGACCTATAGGATCTACTTCCAAAGTGTCTCAGTCATGTGCTTATTTGTTGATAGAAGGCCTCAGTTCCTTCTCCATAGTGTCCTCATGAAATGGGAGCTGGCTTTTTTCAAAGCTAATGATTCAAGAGAGAGCATAGTAGAAACCACAGTGTCTCTCAGCTTCAGAGATTATGTGTTACCATTTCTACAATATATAAGTGTTAGAGAGGACATCTCTGTGTGAGAGGGGAATACCCAAGCATATGACTATTAGGAGGCAAGAGAAATTGAGTGCCATCTTAGAGCCTGGCTACCACATATAGACATTTAGAATTACCCTGAAAGCAGCTGAAAATGAAATGCAGAACTCTGGTCTATAGCAGACAAGTCAGAGCTAGGAAAATAACTTTGCAAGTTGATTACTGAAGCCAGTGGTATGACTAATAAGAATAAATATAGCGCCAGGCTCGGTGGCTCAGCCTGCAAAGGCGGGCTGAGGTGAGTGGATTGCCTGAGCCCGCAGGTTCGAGACCCGCCTGGGCAACTTGGCGAGACCTCATCTCTACAATAAATAAAAAAAATCAGCTGGGCGTGGTAGCGCGCGCCTGTAATTCCGGCTACTCGGAAGGCTGAGGCAGAAGGATCACCGGAGCCCAGCGGGTCGAGGTGCGGTGGCCGAGAGTGGCCACTGCACTCTACTCTGGGCAACAGTGAGACTCCAACTCAAAAAATAAATAAATAAATAAATATAGCTTTCAAGCACAGCTGCATTTTTTTAAAAAAAGAATATAGAACGATTTCCTTGCCCTTTGTATACCTGCCCATGTCTTCTGCAAATATCGAAACAAAGTTCCATTGCTTGAGAATGTGTGTATGTCAGTTTTGAACATTTTTAAGGGCCTTCCAATTTAAGTGTTATGTGGCTTAATAGTTCTGTTTGAAATATAAAATACCTTAGAGATTTAATGATTGCAAGAGTTAATCTTTGCTTCATTTGAGAACTTACTTTCTCTGTGATGTTTTCACAGCCCTTCTGTTACAGTGGATGATCTGAAGAACCTTTTCATAGAAGCTGGATGTTCAGTGAAGGCTTTTAAATTCTTTCAGTAAGTCTTCCCTTTCAATAAATACATTAATATTATTTAATATGGTATGTAAATTTTAAAGGTATTTCAGTTAAGCTTTCTGGTGGGGGAAGAAATTTGAAAGCAAAATTACTTGTAAATCCTTTTTTTATTTCTTATACCATTTTCAGGAAAGATCGCAAAATGGCACTCATTCAGTTGGGATCTGTGGAAGAAGCAATTCAGGCTCTCATCGAACTTCATAACCATGACCTTGGAGAAAATCACCACCTCCGAGTTTCCTTCTCAAAATCTACAATCTGACTTTTTCTGTGAATTTTCTCCTAAAACTGGACCATAATTTCAGTAAAACTTACTTCAGACATAGACTGAAGCAGCTCAAGACCAATTCTGCCTCTTTCACAAAAATAAGTTTGATATTCAAGTATATTTAAAAACAAGGAATGTTTTTTTTTTCTCTTTTCTCCCCCTGCCAGTCAAATGTTTGTTTTTCTTTTGTATCAAGGTTTCTATGAAAATAACCTTCAGGAAGAAAAAATCAGGAAAAAATATTTTTTCAATAATTTAGTTCCCTATGTTAAATCAGATTTCAAGAAGATGAACTTTTTTTTAGTTTGGGTTCGTATCAGCCTTATACAACATTTCTAAACTCCTTTGTACTTTTGAAAAATTTAAACATATGGACTTTTAAAATTACTTGGTGTAAGTAATTTAAATGACTTATGACCAAGTTATTAACATTAGGATTCAGAAGTTCGACTCTTGTAGAAAATTATGTTTACTTATAAATTATATCAAATATTTGCCATATTTTGATGGTTATTATACCTAAACACATTGAGTTGTATTGGGAGCAGATTTATAAACCTGCATGTTTTCTTTGAATGATTTCTTTTTTTCACTGTAAGACACTCCTTTGAATAATGCCTGTCTTTAACTTTTTAAGACTATGGAAAAATGAAGTGTCTCAACTGTCCCCAGGGAAATTAAGTGGAATTCAACTAGGAACTATTCAGATGTCAGAATAATTGGTAATTTTGTTAGGAAAAATCATGTTTTAAATTTTAAAATGACTTGTCAAGTAATATAATGTGATCTTGGAAAATTTTAAAAGAAAATAATCCTACTTATAAACTACTTTTTTATAATTGTTTTCAGAAAAAGTTTACAGTCTTAAGGAAAATATTCAGGTCTATCATGGTTTGACAGATTTTTTAAAAGTTATTTTTGGTAAGGTCTTCTTTTAGAAAAAAAAATTAATCTCAAGGGTTTTTTGTACCACTATAATCTCTAATACTTATTCAGAATTACTGTGTATTTACTTAATTTCTTATTATGTGCCTTATTATGTGCTTAAGATACAATAGGTTAGAGTTTTATCTGAATATCTTGAAAACTATATTGTGGGCTTGGTGAGTTTTGGTTTTCTTTCCCTGTTTTGGTAAGGATTTAAAATTTTTTTTCATTGCAGTTTTAAGTGGTTTTCAATAAGTAATAGTTTTTATTCAAATCTTTGGTGCTTTGGTGCAGAGAAGGGGTAGGGAAGGGTGAATGGTTTGGGGAATAATTCAGTGCACACCTGTAGGCCTCTTCACATTGTGATGATAGTGGCTAGTGCCGTTATTGCAAACCAGTTTGGGGCTGTAGAATATCTTTATCACCCATCAGAATTTGTCTCAGGATTACTTGGCTTTTCTCAGTACTCAAGTGAGAACTTGCTTTTCTTTGTTAGTGTAGTTTCATTGCTGAGTGCCCACGAATTTGAAGTATGAGAAAAGGTGGGTTATTTCTCATATTCTGTCCCTCTCTCTCCTTTTGATTGAATGTAAGAGTACATTTTAATGTTGCTTCAGTGATTGTATAATGTAAAATTGTTTCCTTTTAGTAAGAAACTTTGCTTTTGTTAATTATTTTTTCGATGCTTGGTCATTTTTTTTTAAAAGCAGAATTTATCAAAAGAATTATTTTTGTTCACTCCTTTAACATTTTTCAGATTCTCTAAGTGGCTCATTTTATCTTTAAAACAATATCTTGCTGGGCATGGTAGTGCGTACCTACAGTCTCAGCTACTTGGAAGGCTGAGGCAGGAGGATCACTTAGCCCAGGAGTTCAAGGCTGCAGTGTGCTGTGATTGCACCTGTGAATAGCCACTGCATTCCAGCCTGAGCAACATAGCAAGATTCTGTCTCTAAAAGAAAAAAAAAATTTTAATCTCTTTGCTACATTCCAGCCTTTTATTTGAACATAGTGAAGTTTTTACAAAAGAATTTTTACCAAAAAACAGAGATTACAAGAGATACTATAGATTGTTTAAAAAGCAGAATTCACCCACCAATGAGCAACAGTTAGCTGGTAGAACAGGAAGGAGGATACCAAGTTAAGACCTTTCAAATGAGTTAGTTTAGTACTGGCTGAATAGATAGGTATAATCATGTATGTGGTTGTGTGTGCAATTTTTTTTTTTTTTTTTTTTACTTATGAAAACATATTTTTACCTAGATATGGTATGGAAGGGAGGAAAAAAAGTCTTTGAGAAATCTCGCAAAATTTGCTTTTTTCTCTTTCTACGCAGGTACTATTATAATTTTTAGTGCCGTGTTAAATTGGATCATTTCATTTGCTTTGAACTAAGAATTACTGTGTAATTTATTAATTCTCATAACATTCAGCATAAGTGTAGCAAAAGTTGCTAATAGCAGAAGGGAGATCATAATGTGCTGAGTGTGATTTTGCAGTAGAGAATAGCCTTTAAATCTGAGAGAGAACATTTGAATCCTTTTCAGGGATTTGTATAGGGGTGTGTGTGTGTAGATAAATGTATATACATACATACACTTTTCTAAAGTTGTATATACATATGCACATTACATACATTTTAATTTATTGACAAAGGAAAATTAACCAAATTAAGATTTGGAAAAGTGAGATGTTCTTGTTTTAAAATAGTCTATTTGCGATCATCAGTTTGTGTCTAAAATTAACTATAGCACATGGATGTTGTCCATATTGAGCTATTTGCTTTTGGAATTATAGAGGTCTACAGTTCTGTGTTGGCATCGTTTTTGTAAAAAAGAGTTAAAAATATCAGGGTGGTGGAAAAACTAGATCTGTGTAGTTTTGTTTTGGCATGCATGTATTCAGTATCTTCTAGCAATGGTTTCTTTTTCTTTGTTAATCTATCATAATATGCTATTTTTAAGTTTATTTACTTTATCTTGAGTATTGTCTTATCATTTTTCAAGGTGTCTTGACTTTTACACAAAGTATAGATATTCAGGACTTTGAAAAATAGCAGCACACATTTAACAGTAGCAAATTTTGCCCGAATGATTTACTTTGAGATCTGAATAACGTGTATAACAGTAAAATGTGTTTTGTGTAAAATGCAAATAGAAAAATGACCCAGTATTTTAATTGATACTTACTGGAAAGTATCAGAATTACCCAGTAGCTCTTACAGAATGCCATAAATTCTTTGTTTAAGACAATATGGTAATCAGTCATTAGAAGTAATGTTTTTGATTTACTATTGAAAGTTGCAGAACTCACAGTTTTGAGAGACGCAGTTCTGCCTGCCTAATTCCTTGGGGGAACAAGAGCAGGTCCTTTGGTTCCACCTAGAATGATGATAATGGGTTCTGCTTTAGTTGATAAGCAGCAGCTCTTATATCTCTGTTCAGTTTCATAGAAACTTTTCAGTCTCCTTGTCATCAGTCAGCAATATTTGTATATTGAGTATATCGTCATACAGTTTCTCTTCTCTTCCCACTAAATGTTTTGGGGGTAAAAAGTGACAGACTCAAAAGTACGTGTCTTCCCCTCCCCCCCATGAGTCATTTAAAAACCTAATTTTGCCAAACCATCACCTATCACTTAGAAAACCTAATGTGTACTGCTATTTTTAAAACCAAAAAGAGGACAGCATGATGATACGTAAAGCATTTTTCTTAGCCTTTCCTTTGTCTTGATCTGTTGTTAACAAGAACAAAACTGCCAGACTTAAAATATTCTATTGTGCTAAAAGAACTATAACTTAGATTGCACAAAATTTAAAAATATAACTCAACTGTCTTAAAAGAGTTACATTATCTACAGGATTATTTGCGGTCTTTTTTCAGAGCAAATTCTAACAGCTAGTTGTGAATGGTTTAACAAATAGAAAATTATTAAAATCTTAGTTTTGGGAGTTTTATAGTGGGAGAAAAAACAGGACCAAAGTATATGTGCCTTCTTCGGTAGTCTTAATTGACTTTTTCTTCCTATTTGAGACTAAAATAGTATCAGTATTCTGGTTTTCAGGAAACATACTATACAGTTTTAAAAGAATGCTGTTCCACAAACTTCATATAAGCAAAGAATTGTAACTGCGTAAATGAAGTCTCAGTTACACTTCTGCCTTTATCACATAATATTCATTATAGAGCATTGTGCAGGTCCAAGAATAGAGCTGCTCTAAATGTTTGTGGTAGTTATCTTAGTTTTTGTAACCTGAGGCATATGTTCCAGAGAACAGGGATATTTGTCTGGTCCAGTGACCTTGGTGATAATAGTCATGATTGAAAGCTGCTTATGGCAAGCTTAAATCAGCACTGTCAACAGACGTTTTTGTTGTATTATTTTCAGTTTTTGGATCTATGTCGTGATTGTAATAACAACTATTTAAATATTTAAATGCCACTTAAAAATCATACTCTGGCCTTTTTTTTCCTTATGATTGTTACCTAGATCTTTTAACAATTCATCCCACATCCAGAAAGTACCAGTTATAAAGATTGCTGACCAAGCAAAGTTTTGCATCAAAATGTCACCTCATTGCTCTGACCAAAGACTGACTGTTCTGGTTTTAACTCCTCTGTGAAGCATTTTCCCCAAGCTCCTTTCTGAAAGAAGACCCAATGCAGAGCGGCCTTTACTTTCTATTTCCTATGGGTGAATAGACTACTTAGAGAATATGGGAATTTAAATGTGAACGGAATGGATTAGGATGACAGGGGTTTGATGGGTGTTTTCAGTACTGTATTTAAGGGAAAAAAAAATAGCACAGCTAGGAGCCTCAGACATTCTCTCATGTTTTAGTAGTCTGTTCATAAAATTTCCCTTTTCGGTTTGTAAGAATGTTCATCTAACAGAAGAAAATGCTGTAAATATTTGTAACAACATTTTTTTTAACCAGGCCAAAAAAGGAAAAAAAAGCATTTTGGGAACAAGTTAACATATAAAGTGGTTTTATATAAAACATCAATTGTCTTGTATATTTTGATAAGCAGGAGTACCAGCTTTCATTTGTAACAGAGTTTGTGGCATTGGAAGAAAAGGATTCTGTGATTGTTGAAGTGAATTATGTTATAAATGCAAAGAGAAGATAAATATTAAAAACATATTTTCTAAATGCGTAGTGCATGGTTAATTCAAGCTTCTGTACACTACAATATCCATTTTCGTTCAGTTTGTATATTTGCTGACTATTACTTGATATCTCTAATCTCTTTTCCTAACAAGTATAGCATTGTAGCATGCCTTTTAATAAATGTCATGGCATCTGTACTCTCTTAAAATTTTTCTGTGTTCTTGTCTGTACTTTGGGTTTCCCCTTGTCTTCCTGTAATTCTAACGATGTCATATTTTCTTTTCTTTCTCATAGCCATCCATCTAAACGTGTCATGGTTAGAGAATAGCAAGCACATATTCAAACAACTTTCAAAATAGGAAAATTAATCTATCAATTTAGGAATAATTCTCATTTTGAGGAGCAAGTGCTTTTCTAATCTTATAATGTGCCTTCTTCTCCGACATGCCCCTCTTTCATGCAAGTACATGTTAATGTGCTTGCTTGTTCACTCACATTGTGTGTGTGTGTGTGTGTGTGTGTGTGTGTGTGTGTAATGCCAAACTAGACTTGGGACACTTCTTTCCAGTTTTGTTCAGTATTTAGCATCCCTATGGTATGAGTATACATACACTTTGAGACATGAGAAGTGATCTCAAACCAAATTTGTGTCCTTTTAATTTGAAGACCAGTCATGGTGACTGACACCTATAATCCTAGCATTTTTGGTAGGCCAAGGCAGGAGAATCATTCAGCCCAGAAGTTCAAGACCAACCTGGGCAACATAGCTAGACCTCACCTCTACAAAAAAGTCAAAAAATTAGCTGGGTGTGGTAGCACATGCTTTTAGTCCCATCTACTCAAGATACTGAGGTAGAAGGATCGCTTGAGTCTAGGAGGTTGAGGCTGTGGTGAGCCAAAATTATGGCACTGCACTCTAGCCTGGACAACAAAGTGAGACCCTGTCTCAAAAATTAGAATTAAAGGGTGACACAGATACCAGCTAGCTCTATATTGCTTTTCCTTAGACAAATGTTTTACTTCTCGATTCTTAAAAGAATTGTTGGATTGTAGGAATCTAAGCAGTCATATTTTAGTCTCTTGGAAGTGGGAACTTATTTTTAATGGAATAGAAAATCAGGTAATCCCTACTGAGCTTTGCTGACTATGTGTAAAATCTGTTGTCTCCATAAATGCTACTAGATGAATAATTAAATATTTACTTAATTTTAGCATAAGAGACATTTTTATCAGGAAAAGATAAAATAGCCAGATGGCCAAGTGAGGCTTTTATAAACCTGATTACTGAAATGCTCATTGACACAGCAGAGGAATTATAACCATCATTTAGAGCCATGCAGTGACCTGAGAAACCCACCTAGTTCAATTTCCAGTTAATCACAAGGAAGCCCAGTTCTCTTTGACCTGGTCCAACACTTACTGCACCCAATGTTGGCAGTTCTTTACTGCCAAGTGCTGCTAAGGTTATGATCTTGAAAATCTGTACACAGTATTGAGTTGCTTATGTTTTCTTCTGAAAACTACCAAAACCAGCTTAAGTGGTCGGAGTACTTCTGCTGAAGGGTAAAAATGCCTACCTACTTCTGTAAAATTTAAATTTAAAATGTAGTTATTATTTATATGAGTTTGCTAGGGCTGCCATAACAAACTACCACAGATTGGCTTAAACAACAAAAATTTACTTTTTCACCATTCTGAGTCTAGAGGTTCAAGATCAAAGTGTCAGCAGTGTTTATTTCTTCCAGTGCCTTCCCTTATTTGTAGATGACTGTCTTTTCCCTGTGCCTTACAAACTGAGTGTATCTGTCTTAATCTCTTATCAGGACAAATCATAATTGGATTAGGGCCCATACACATGATCTCGTTTTACCCTAATTACCTCTCAGAAGGACTTTGTCTGAATACAGTCACATTCTGATATTCTAGGGGTTTGGACTTCAGCATAGGAATTTGGGGGCAGGGGCACACAGCGCATCACACTGTTTAAGAGAAATTCATTCAATTCACCAGATACTGATTGTACTAACAATTGAACTCTAGCGGCTGGGAAAAACAGTTACCCATATGGTGACTTAGCTTTTAGAAATGTGTAACGTAGTAGAAATGTCAGCCTTAGTCCATAAATACAGTACTTTAGAGCTCCTACCTTTATGTGGGAACCCCCAAAAATGGATCATGAGGCCTCTCTTAGGCGATTCTAGCCAGAATACATTTAGTTCCATTCCACAGTTATGAATACAAAGGAATATAGGTCCTGCAATAATTATATACTTGTTACTTTAAGAACAGTTGAAATAACCATCAAACAAGCCGTGTCTAATTTGTAATGCCTAACGTTTGCTGATGATTGAACTGGGATGCTGGGTTAGGTATAATTAAAAGTGATTGACCCACTTTGTTTATAATTTGTGTGACTACATCAGAGCTTTTTTCTCTTGTCTATGTCAACTTACAATGGAAATTTATTACTATTTTCTTTATATGTTTGTATCAAAACAATTTATGGGCCAGGCTTTGTGGCTTAACCTGTAATCCCAGCATTTTGGGAGACCAATTGCCTGAGTCCGCGGATTCGAGACCAGCCCGGGCAACTTGGCAAGACCTCATCTCTACAATAAAAATAAAAAATAAGTCAGGCGTGGTAGTGCATGCCTATAGTTCTGGCTACTTGGACTCCAGTTTGGGCCACAGAGTGAGACTCCAAATCAAAAAGTATATATATAAACAATTTATGCTGAAGTGATAAAATTATAGTAATAATTTTGCTGAAATTATCACTGAATCATTGGGTTTTTATGTGGTTTCCAACTCTACAAGTACAAAGAAATCGGAAAAAGTTAATGATTCTAATGTTCCATGAAGAATATATACAAGGGGAAACAAACAAAAAATTATCTTTTAGAGGGTGGGCTTCTCAATACACTGTGAATTTGTTCCTCTGGATCAAACAGTCAACTAAAGTTTTTATCTGGAAGTTTTGAGATGGTTGTGTCACAATTTGCAGAAGAAACATACTGAGTTGTGGCAAGCAGGTGACTGGTTCTTCCACCGTGACAATGCATCTGCCCACACCACGCTGAGTGTTTACCAGTTTTTGACCAAAATGGCATGACCCCTGTGCCCCACCCTCCATATTCACCTGATCTTGCCCTGAGTGACTTTTGTTTCTCCCCATGAATAGGTCCTCAAAAGGAAATGTTTTGCTGATGTGGAAGAGGTGAAACAATGGCAGAAGCACTAAAGCATCAAAATTGACAAGTTCAAAAACTTTTGAGCAGTGGAAAAAGCATCTCAATAGGTGTACTGCATCAAATGGCTTTGAAGGTGACTGAAGTTTAAACATGTAAAAATAAATACACAATTTTTAAATAAATTCCAGGGTTTTTTGGTTCCTCATGTATATATTTCATCCCTATATTTGTTCTAAGGGTATAGACAGAGTAACAGGAAAAACTCACTGGATAGTTCTACTGAAAGAAATTGCCCTCTATTCAATTGATAAGCAACTGTATCATTATTCTGTGCTTCAGATTATGGAATTAACTGCTAAGTCCTTGATCCTGCAGACTACAAGCATCAAATTCTAACCTGTAAGAAATTTTGGTCTTTACCCGAAATAAAGCTGGTATTAACTATATTGATGTTAAAGGATAGGGCAAAAGGTATTAGCGATAAGGATTTCATAATGATATATTTAAATAATGGAATACTTTATAGTAATGCAAATGAACAAAATGAAGTTAATAAAGCTACGTGGAAGGATCTCACAAATGTGATGTTGAACAAAGGAAGCCATACACAAAAGAACATGATGTACAATTTTATTTACATTAAGTTCAGAAACAGCAGAATTAATTATCTTTGGGAAGGAAGTAACAGAGAATATGAGGAGGGTTTTCTGGTGTTGGTTAATGTTTAATTTCTTAAATTTTGTACCTGTTACCTAGGAGTGTTTATTAAAATGATTATGCTGAGCCCACAGGTTCGAGACCAGCCTGGGCAACTTGGCAAGACCTCGTCTTTACAATAAATACAAAATTGGCCAGGCATGGTAGCACACGCCTGTAGTTCCTGCTACTAGGCAGGGTGAGGTGGGAAGATGGCCGGAGCCCAGCAAGTCGATGCTGGGGTGGCCGTGAGCGTCCCAGCCTGGGCACCAGAGTGAGACTCCCAACTAAAAAAAAAAAAAAAAAGATTATATTTGAGCAAGAAGCTATCAACCAATCCCCATGCTTGCTAAATATGGAGATTTTTCTATCCAGTAGTAAGATCCTGTTATAAAGAACTCAAGATATCACGGATTGAGTTTCACTGTGAAACTCTGCCACATACGTATATATTGCACTTCTCTGACCAGAGCATAACTACAGGAAAAATGTTTCACTGACAAAATCACAAACCATGTTGTCAACCAAACTTTACCCTTCTGAACAGTTTCATTACCCCCAACTAGATTCAGAAAAGTTTTAATTAGTGCATTTTAGTTTTGTTTTTGCAATGAGAAGCCTGATCTGGTGGGCTATTATTTATCTAATCCTTGATATATTTCTATCAAGAGACACCAGAAAGACCTACCTAGTTCTCTGGCATCCTAAGAGAAGACTTTTAAGCTTAACAAAACTTAAGTGTTTTTTGTTGGTGGTGGTTTTTGTTTTTGTTTTTTGAGTTGGTGTCTTAGTCTGTGGCCGAGGCTGGAATGCAGTGCCAGATTCTTAATCATTATAAATAAGTATAGTATGATAAACCCCCATCTACCTAGTACCCAACTGCAACCTAGTGGCCAATTTTGTTTTATCTATTCTTCAACCCTCTCCTGGCTATTATATAATTTCATCTGTGAACATTTCAGTATAGAAGTTGACATATATACATTGCAATTGTTGAAAAGGTTTTTGAGCTTCCCTGTTTTTTGTTTTTTGTTTTTTGTTTTTTTGAGTTGAAGTCTCACTCCGTCTCCCAAGCTGGAGTGCAGTGGCACACTCACGGCCACCCCAGCATCAATCTGCTAGGCTCCGATGATCCTTCTGCCTCAGCCTTCCAAGTAGCCGGTACTACAGGCGCACACGACCACGCTTGGCTCATTTTTTATTTATTGTGGAGACTAGGTCTTGCCAAGTTGCCCGGGATGGTCTCTAACCCGCGGGCTCAGGCAATCCTCTCACCTCGGCCTCTCAAAGTGCTGAGATTACAGACTGAGCCACCGAGTCCTTTTTTTTGCAGTTTATTTGTTGAAGAAACTGAGCTGCTTGCTCTGTGAAGAAATTCTGACACCTGGATTTCACTGATTATATCCCCATGATGTTATTTCTTCAGTAGATCTCTTCTCAAATTTTCTGTAAATTGGCAGCTCATTTGAATTCTGATTTCTTTCCTCCATGCCTTCCTCTTTTTTTTTTTTTTTTAAAGAAAATTTCATAAATGGCATTGGGTACTTCCATAATGTGTCGTATGATGGCAGTAACTATTAATGGTCATTGTCTAGATCCATTCATTTTGAGGGGCTACAAGATGGCAAAGCTCTAATGCTATCATTCTTTTTGCCATAGGGTTTCTTCTACGTAAGAGAAACTTCCCCATGTCTACTATTTGTTACTATGAAGGACACTTTCTATCGGAAAGACAAGATAAATGCTTGATTTTTCTCTTTGTTTTCAAAATAACTATTTTGTTTTCTGTCACCCTCCAAAATTTACCTTTTTTTTTTTTTTTTTTTTTTTTGAGTTGGAGTCTCACTCTGTCGCCCAGACTGGAGTGCAGTGGCCGCTCCCGGCCACTGCAGCCTCGACCTGCTGGG
>CAUYQG010208432.1:0-13461 GCA_963574415.1 Tarsius wallacei
TGGCAGTTTACACGTGTGGGGGTGGGGCGGGAAGATGCGCAGGTGTCCCATTCTCTGGCGCAGACAAGAGGAGGGAGGGCAGCAAACGGCACCCCCGGGATGCCCAGCAGCCAGCCTCGGGTGAAGGGACAGCCATGCGCAGGGGCCCTGAGCCTGGCAGGTGGACAGGAAGGGCCTGGGTCTGGTGAGCCGGCAGTCAGCCATTGGCAGCCATCAGGCCGCTTCCGTAAACCTCAGGGGAGTCCGCCGGTGAGGTGTGTGGCCCAGCCTGGGGGTCAGGCTCGATTCTGGAACTGAGACGGGGCAGAGAAGGGAGCCCCAGGGCGGAGAAAGAGGGCACTTCCGAGGGCCTGGCACACCGAGTCCCCAGACTCCCAGCCCAGGCCCCTTCACTCCCTCCTCCTCTCCAGGAGGAAAACCTCAGCATGCCGGCTGGGTAGTCTAGAAGACAAAGCCACGTGGGATAGGCCACCCTTGCCTGGAGAGAGTGAGACCAAATGGACTGGAGACGTGTTTTGTGGTCACATACGTGCAGGAACCCCCCAGGAAACTCAAGTTGAGCAGATGTCCTTTCTGCAGGCGTCCTGGAGCCTTCACTGGGGAGCCTTCACTGGGGAGCCTGGGGTCAGGGGAATCACCTACCACTTCTCTGGCGGAAGTTTCCAGGGAAAGAACCGCTGTGGGAGTCACCCTCCCGGCCTGGCTCCTCCCTCTTCCCCAAGGAGGAGTGGCTCAGCTGTGACTGTGCGCCGGAGGAACTGGGCTTGTGGGGCCGAGCGAGCCCTGTCCTTCCTTCGGAAGCCCATCTTTAGGGCTCACACCTTCCCTGCTTCACCACTTGCTACGTCTCTGAAAGCTGCTCTGCCCTGCCTTGTGGCGAGGGCGAGGCCTGACACTGTTCTGGGCCACCGAGGCCTGGGTAAGCCACAGTATCAGGACCCCACTGTGGTCATTCAACTGAGCCACCTCCTCTGTCTCAGCTGTGACCACAGTTGTCGGAGTCTCATTCTGTCACCCAGGCTGGAGTGCAGCGACACGCTCACGGCCACTGCAGCCTCGACCTGCTGAGCTCAGGCAATCCTTCCACCTCAGCCTTCCAAATAGCTGGAGCTACAGGTGCGCACCACCATGCCCAGCTAATTTTTTTTTTTAATTTATTGTAGAGACGAGGTCTCACCAAGTTGCCCAGCCTGGTCCCGAACCCTGGGCTCAGGCAATCCTCTCGCCTCGGCCTCCCAAAGTGCTGGGATTACAGACGTGAGCCACCGTGCCCAGCTCCATACACGTTTCTTCAGCTCATGACTCTGGGGGTCTTCTGAATGTTGGTTGCCCCGGGCTGGACTGGGCTGGCTCCTGCATCTGTGGGTCTGCTGGGCTCAGCTTATCTGGAGGGCGTGGTCTTGCTCCACTTGACCTTCACCTTCCTCCCAGGACCAGGGGGGCAGAAGCACCGGGGAGCAAGCAGACACACAGGTTCCCAAGCAAGCGACATGGCCAAACCCATCATCAGTGAAGGAGGGAAGTAGATGCCGGCAGGAGTGACAGGGATAGCGAATATTTCTCAACAATAATATAGTCTGCCTTCACTGAGACAGACATTCATGTCCCCACATGCAGAATACACCTACTCGTGACCACCTCTCCCCACGCAAGTCTATCCAGCCAGGCTTCCGGCTCGAAGCCCAGGATCCTATGGTGTACATCCATTCTGGGTGTGGCTCTTCTCGATCCAGAGACGTGTGAACAATTATCCGCCCCCCCACCCCCACGCGTGTAAACTCCCAACCTACAGCGGCAGAACAGGGCTGGAAGAGCGTGATGAACCCTGACCGGTCGCTGGCTCACACATCTGAAATCCCACTGAGCAGACGTTTCCAGTGCCCCCTACTTTGGGGGTGGGATGCTCCTTGCTTGGGGCGGGGGGGTTCTGGTCCACTGTGGCCCACAGCTCTGTTCCACTGTTGGAGCAGTCTTCTTTTTCCATCTTTTCTTCTTTTCTTCTTTTTTTTTGGGGGGGAGGAGTTGGCATCTCACTCTGCCGCCCAGGCTGGAGTATAGTGGCACGCTCACGACTACCCCAGCATCCACCTGCTGGGTTGCCAGCGATCCTTCCGCCTCAGCCTTCCAAGTAGCTGGAACCACAGGTGCGAGCTACCATGCCCGGCTAATTCTTTTATTTATTGTAGAGACGAGGTCTCGCCAAGTTGCTCGGGCTGGTCTCAAACCCGCGGACTCAGGCTATCTAGTCACCTCGGCCTCCCAAAGTGCTGGGATTACAGGCTGAGCCACTGAGCCCGGCCCCATCATTCTTTCAATGTCTGACGAGGGCATGGGAAAATGGCTCTTTGAAGTGACTTTCAGCCTTTTCCCGCCTGTAGGAAGTTGGAAGCCCAAGGTCCTTTATGTTTCAAGCAGTCTCGGTCCCCTTTGAGTCCACGCTGGCAATGCATTTGTCTGTGGCACTCTCGATGTGGGTTTCCTATGCATGTGATTCCAGTCCACTCTGTGCCAGAAGCCACGCCCAGATTCCTCGGGCAGTATGCCCCTCTACGTTTGATGATTGGTACCCCCACATCAGGCTGCTGTGGGCCAAGCCCTGAAGGTTTCCAGGCACCTTGTCGCTGAAAGGCCGTTCTAGATGCTGCTGTATTCAAGGACCTTAAGCACGGGCACTGCAACCAAGGGCGCAGCCTCCATGTCGTCTGTCCTCTGAGGCGGGTTTCAAGGGCACTGCCCTGGATTTAGCCTTTGCCTCCCAGGCCAAATCTGGATCTCAGGATCTTCTACTGGCTGGAGAAACTGGAGATGAGAAATCATTTTGCTTTCTAAATTCTGCTTGAAAACTGGCCAGTTCCTTTTTGAACTCGTCCGTTATTTGTGGTACCTTATCATTTGCAGCTCAAAGAAGCTCATGTTTACAACATTCTGCCTGGAAACCACCCTGCTCAACTCCACTAATTCATAGTTACATTTTCTGCCTCCCAAATTATAGGCAATAATTTCACCCAATGTTTCTCCACCACAGAACACAAGAAGTCACCGTGTTTCTTGCCATTTTCCCAACAGCCTCCAAATTTCCTCACCGCCCAGGTCCAAACCTCTGCTACGTATTTTAGGACCCGCAGTCGCCCATCCTAGGCACCGAATTTCCAAATAAGTTGACTACAGCCCAGTGACGCTGCCTAATAAAAACAGCTTACAACAAGAAGTGTTTATTTAACTCGAGTCTGTGAGTCAGCTGAGCTGGGCTTGCCCAAGCTGGGCTCGCTGGAGCGTCTCGGCTCTACTCCTGGGCCTCCCTGGGCCGTGGCGTTGCTCAGACATCTAACGGCGATGGAAGAAGTACAGATGGGCCAGCAGGAACACGGAAGGCCACTGCCGACCTAGGCCAGGAACGAAGCAAGTCTGAACAAAGACACTCACTCCTATCCAGCGAGGGGAGACGGGTATCTGAAAAAGAATCCAACCTACCACATCCGCAAACCCAGCTTTCATCGTAAGAGGACCACGTTGCAGCCTCCATCTGTCTCCTGAGTCTGTGTCTTAGTTGGTCCTCAACCCAGAAGGGGAAAATAGGGTCACTCATCAGTACCCTGTAACCAGTGACGTGATGAAGCCAACTGCTGAGCCTGTCGTGTGTGTCTCTTCCCAAGTCCACCTTCAGAGACTTCACCTTGATATCTTGCACCTGGCTGGATGGGGAGAATTCTTGCCATGGGAGTCAGCAAACTACAAATCAGGGCTTCCCCAACCGTGCTCCCAGAGGTGAGGTGATTAAACATTGGCCAGCATATCTGCTCACCAACCCAGGTCCTGTGGGCTGCCATTCCATGATACGCCCAGCGGTCTTCCCCAAGTTCGCATGTCCACAGAACTCATTCGGGGGAGCGCCTCGTGAGTCCAGCATGCTATGGTCATGGCCACCAGGATCATAGAGTTTTGGGTTCCCTAACTTCAAAAGTCAAGGAAACATTTGTTCAAATGGAGTTAGCGACATAAGTAGAGAACAATTCATCTGGCTGAAGTTGGGAGGAGGAGACTCGGGACCCCCCCCCACCCCGTATCCCCTTCTCCCGGCCGTCCCTGCTAGCAACCGGAAGCAACACAGGTGAGAGTCCGTGGAGGTTGGAAAACCGGACATCCAGTTCAACCCCAAATGAACAGAAGCCCAGAAGAGCTGTGAGCAAGTTAGCGAAAGCACTAGAAGCCCTCTTCCTGGGATCTCAGACGTAACCTGGCTCCCCAGCACCCAATTCAGGACACAGCCTTTCGTAGCGCTCAAACCTTTACCTGTCTTTCTGGCCCCAGTAGGCTGCGGGCTCCAGGGGCGGGAGCGTTGCCTGACCTTCCTGATCTCCCCAGTGCCCAGCACGTGGAAACCCATCTGTGGTTCTCACCAAGTCTACTGAGTTTGTTCCCATATCAAGCCTTCTAGAAGGCTTCATGGAGGAGGTGGAGTGAACACAGCTTAAAGAGATGGGCAGAAACGGTGTCTGGAGAGTAACCCTTTCAGACTGTATTTGGACAAGTAGCCATGTCCAAAGATGTCTATTAAGAATTCTGAACACAGAGGTGGAGCTGCAGAAGCTTCGAGGCTGTCCTGAGATACTGGTTGTTTGTTTGCCGGACGCTGGATGGAGAGAGAGAGAAAGAAGAAATGCTCGGGATGATGTGTTTCTTGTCCTCATCAGAGATGTGCCTTCTCTATTGTGATATCCCAAGAGAAGGCAGACCGGTCTCACGGAAGAAGAGAGGAAAGAAGGGGGAGGGGATAGAGGGAGAAAGGGGAACCTCCCCCAGAAAGACGTGTCTGTTACCAACGTCTGTCCTCCAAAACCCACACTTTGTGTCCTGTTCCCCTGCTCCCCGGTGGGCCTTGTGGGGGAGATTCCTGGCCTCGGCAGCGTGTCCCCTCCAGTCCAGTTCTGGCGTTGGCACACTGCCCTTGGAGGACCGGTCTCGCCGTCACCCGTGATGGGGCAGGCTAGGGGCGGACAGAGACCAGTAACTGCCCTGTCACTATGAGCCGGCGGTCTCTGATGGGCCTCCAACTCCAAAATGCACTCCGCTGGCCTGCCTCGGTTCCAGAAAACTTGCCACTGAAGCGGATTTCCTTTGGGTGTACATGTGGAAGTCGGCTGAAAAAGATGCCAGGGTTACCCAGGACCTGCGAACTTGCTGAACGACTGAGCACACAGAGACATTCGAAGCCCTCACCAACTGTTTCTCGAGCTGCCTGAGAATCTCCTGCACCTGGGTGGGCACGGAAGACCCACCTGGATGGTTGCACGCTGGCTTCCTTCCGTACACGGGACCCTTGTTTACTGACAATTTTCGTTTCAGAAAGCCTCTGAGTTCAGAGGTCATCTAAGGTTCCTAAAAGATGGCCAGTCTTCCGGCTTCTTCTTGTCCTTTCTCTCTTCCTGCTTCCTCTCCCCCCCCCTTCCTCCTTCTCCTCCTTCTTTTCCTCTCTCTCTCCCCCTCTCTCTCTCTGTCTCCCTCTCATATAGAAGGGGGTGATCAGTTAATGGGTTGGGTGGGGTGGAGAAAGAACGTGAAAGACCGAGATACTTTGAATAAGAGAAAAGACCAGATCTGGGTTTTGAAGATAAATAGGAGTTTGAGAGGACTGGGGAGTCTCGTCCAAAATCATGGAGGCCAGAAGTAAGTGAAATGTTTTTCAGAAGCGTCGAAAGGAAAGAACTGTCAACCCAGAACTCTTCATTCATGAAAACAGAATAAATAGATGGAGGGAAAACAGACACTCTGAGATAAACAGGCATTCTCAGCTAAGGGAAGCTGAGAGTTCACTGCCCACACACCTGCTCTGAAAGGCAGAAGGGAAATGACACCGGAGGGAAAGACGGAACGTCAGGAATGGAGGGAGAGCCTCAGAAACAGAATCTGGGCCAGCATATCGATGAGCTTCCTTCTTGAGTTCCTTAAAACATGGTTAACAGTTCAAAGGAAAAAGCAGGACACTGTCTGATGGTGTTTCCAACGTATGTAGGTGCCGTAAGACAAGCATTCCGTAGAGTGGGGAGGGTTAAGGGCCCGTCTGGGGTCATGGAACTATGGGAAGGTGTCGCCTCGCAGACTGTGGAAGTTAAGTATGGGTCTTGCCATCCCTCGCGCAATCAGGGAAAGACCAAGCCAACTCTGCAAAGGGAGTAGGCCAAACCACAATAGACACCTCGAGTGGAACGCTCAGAAAAGTGTTCAAGTAACCCAACAGAAGGCAGGCGAGGGAAAGCCGGAATATTCACGGGGAGAAACACAAAACAAAGACCGAAACGACAGACCTAAATCCAGATACATCAATGATGACATAAGATGAAGATGGCATAAAAGCCTCCATTAGAAAGCAGAGAACACAGCTGCAGCCCTCGTGCTAACACCTGCTTTTAAGAGCTACTATAAAGCAGCCATAGTCACGACAGGGCGGCATTGGTGTCAGGGAAGACACGGCTCGATGGGACACAGCAAAGTAGGGTTGACCAATGCCAGCCCAAAGACCGGATGTGGCAGGGGCCTGTTTTTGTGTGATCGGTGGGCTAGGAAGGACTTTTACTTTTTTTTTTTTTGAGTTGGAGTCTCACTCCGTCGCCCAGACTGGAATGCAGCGGCCGCTCCCGGCCACCGCAGCCTCGAACTGCTGGGCTCCGGCGATCCTTCTGCCTCCGCCTTCCGAGGAGCTGGAATTACAGGCGCGCGCTACCATGCCCGCTAATTTTTTGATTTATTGCAGCGATGAGGTCTCGCCAAGTTGCCCAGGCGGGTCTCGAACCCGCGGGCTCCGGCAATCCACTCACCTCAGCCTCCAAGGCGCGGGATTACAGGCTGAGCCACCGAGCCCAGCTGACTTTTACATTTTTAAAGGGTTTTTTTAAACTATAAACTAAAAGGATATGAAGCAGAGACCATATGGCCCACAAAGCCTAAAATATTTACTAGTTAACCCTCACAGAAAACATTTTGCCAGCCCCTGGAACAGAGGATCCAGAAATGGACTCACACAAAAATGCCAGTTGATTGTTGACAAAGGTGCACAGGCAATTCAGTGGAGGAGGGGTAGTTTTTTCAACGTATGATGCAGAAACAACTAGATATCCACAGAGAAGAAAAATGAACCTTGACCGAAAGTAAACCTCACACTGAAATGATCTCAGGGAAGACCACAAGTCTAATGTAAAATATAAAACCATAACATTTTTAGAAGAAAACAGCAGAGAAAAATCTCTATGCCCTGAGGTTAGACAAAAAGTTCTTATATATGACGTACCCCCCCCCCAAAAAAAAGACACGTAAAAGAAAAATTCGAGGAATGGGACTTCATAAAAATTAAAAATACATTTTCTACAAAGACAATGTTGAGACAGTGGAAAGACATACTACAGACTGAGAGAAAATACTTTTTCACCAAATATCTAGTGAAGGACTTGTATCCATCCCAAATGTGTGAAGAACCCTCCAAATTAACAGTACAAACAATCCAGTTTAAAAACGAACAGGAGACTTGAACTGATGTGACACTATGGAGGATATACGGATGGCAAATAAACATATGAAAAGCTGTCACCATCATTGGCCACCAAGGCAGTCTCGATTCAAGCGCAATTAGAAGCAACCACTCAGGCATCTGCCTCCCATCTGCTCTTCTCTGCGTGGGGAAGAAGCACCTTCGCTTCCCATCGGAGCTGCAGGTCCAGCCTGCGAGAAGGGGTAAGGAGCCGTGAGCCCTGACGTCACCGTCCATTACATAGGAACCTCAGATGACCTCTGAACTCAGAGGCTTTCTGAAACGAAACTTGTCAGTAAACAAGGGTCCTATGTGTGGAAGGAAGCCAGCGTGCAACCATCCAGGTGGGTCTTCCGTGCCCACCCAGGTGCAGGAGATTCTCAGGCAGCTCGAGAAACGGTTGGTGAGGGCTTCGAATGTCTGTGTGCTCATTCACTCAGCAAGTTTGGAGGTCCTGGGTATCCCAGAGCAGTCTGAGGATGAAAGGGACCAAATCTGTAAAACACCTTACTCTTGGTGCGTGTTCAGCAAACGTCCCCTCCTTCTCCATGCCAGGAGATGTCACCATCACAGAAAAACTCCCCTAACAGACTCGAGACAGAAATTCCCCCCGAAAAGACTACCTTCAGGCCCACCGTCATAAGAATGGATTTCATCAGTGACTTTGGTCCGAACACTTGGTGTGAGGGTACTTAAGAAGCATGGAGGCTTTGCCTTGCCACATTCCCAGAATCCCTGTGCCTGGGTGTTTCTGTTAGGTTGGGCCACGAGAAGATTCTTGTGGGGACGGGAGGGACACAGCAAGCATTCATACCCCACTTGCGTAATCAGTTACCTGTGGACTCACCCATCGCTGGCAGACAGTCACCTGGGCTGAGCCGCTCCACCTCAGCCGGGCCTCCTCAGCCTTCCCGCCTCTGGGCCAGGCTGTGTACTTAGTCCCATGGGGAGGGGTCCTGCCGTCGGAAAGGCACTCTTGCCACCAGGGCAGAGGCAACTAGTATGGGGGGGTTTCAGTCTGTCCTGTGGGCTCCTGCCTGTCCTTGCTCTCCCACTCTATGGGTATCTTTCCTTCCTGACACCCTGCCTGCTGTGGGGTTCGAGTTCCAGCATCAGACACAGAACCAGGACTTTCCAGGGGCGGCTGGAGCAGCTCCACAAGTACAAAGCCAGATCTCTGTCGTGGATCCATTTCTGCATCTGTCTGTCTGTCTATCTATCATCTATTGATCTATCAGTGTTTACCATCATCTATCAATCTATCACCTATCATCTAGCTATGTCTTCTATCATCTATCTATCAATCATCTGTCATCTGTCAATCTATCACCTGTTTTCCACCTATCAACCTATCTGTCAATCTGCCATCTGTCATCTAACTGTTTTCTATCATCTATAACACAATCTATTATCTGTTTACCTATCAGTCATCTATCTATCATCTAACATCTCTCTCTCTCTCTCTCTCTGCCTATCTGTCTATCTATCTGTCTATCTGTCTATCTGTCTGTCTGTCTATCTGTCGATCTACCTATCTATCTACCTGTCTATCTATCTATCTGTCTGTCTGTCTATCTATCTGTCTGTCTGTCTATCTGTCACCTGTCCACCCATCACGGTGTCCCCACATCCCTGCTTGAGCCTCTGTGGCACCTGGTGCAGAGGAAGACAGCTCTGAAGACCTGGCACGACTGCCGAGGGTCAGCCTGTGGACCCACCACAGCTGCTGTGAGGAGGGGGGTATGCCAAGTGTGTACCCTGTCAGTGGCATGGTGCCATGTGTATTCCATTGATTGGGCGGGCTTTCTATTGCCACAAGAATGCCAGAGACAAGCCATGCCCAAGCACATAGGCTTAAAATAACAGTCATCTGTTCTCGCGGGTCTGCTGGCTGGCCAGGGACGAGCAGGTCTGTGGCAGGTTTGGCTCAGTGGCCCAGGCTGCAGGAGCAGCGGGGACCCAGGGAAGAGGCTACACGTGGTAATGGCAGAAGCTCAAGAGGACTCACGGGAATTTGCAAGGCCCCCTAAGGCCTGGGCTCCCAACAGATGCACTGCCACTGCCATCCCATTCTGGTGGCCAAAGCAAGTGGCATGGCCAGGCCCAAAGTCACCCCAAAGTCACAGGGGCAAGGAGCTCCACCCCACCCAGAAGGAGACCGAGGCCAGGGCATGGACTCCAGGTGGGGTGAAGAACTGGGACCGATGACTATCTCCCACACGTGGCGTTTCTTCTGTGGTGAGCGCTGTGACGGGCAGTGCCACCTGAATGGAGTTACCCCATCAGACAGGTAAGAGCTCTATTTTCTCTAATGGGTTGTCCTGTCCAGGGTCACATTGCCAGTAAGTAGCAGATGGGGCTTCAGACTTGGGCAGTCTCACCCCAGTGCCCTTGCCTCCTTGTGGCGAGAGACGGAGAGAAACATGAGACTTGCAGGCAATGGGAGGAGCAGGCATTAAGCAAATAATTGGCCTCCGTGAGGTCCATGGGGCTGCGAGACAGCGTCATAGACGTGGCCAAGCCAGAGGTTTGGGGAAAATTTCAGGGAAAGTGGAGACTGAGCCTCGGTGTAAGAGATGGCCGCATAAAGAGGGCAGGAGGGTGGGCATTCCCGGCAGAGGGAACAGCATTTGTAAAAGCCCTGGGGCATGGGGGAAGGAGCCCTGGGCAAGCAAGTGGCGAAAGCGAGCAGATGTGGCCGGCAGAGGGCACGAGGCCGCCGGGCGAGGGAGAGCGCCAGGCGTGCAAGGCCTTGCAGGCCAGGGTGAGCCTTACCTCTCCCTGCGAGCACGGGAAGGCATCCGACAGGTCCTCGCAAGGGAATGATGCGATAAGATGCGCCTGCTGGAAAGTCTGGCGGGCTGCAGGAGGGAGGGGGCTTGGCAGGATGACAAGGGAGCACCGCCTGGTGTGTGGCACCCAGGAAGGGATTGGGGAGAAAGGGGGGTCGTGGTGGGTTCAAGAGCCACTTGGGGGTGAAATCGACAGGACTGGGTGAGGAGTCCACGTGGGGAGCGCTCCTGCATCCCCGACTCACCTGACCCCAAGATGGGGCATACTGGACGAAAGCTGTGTGGGGCAGGACGGTGGGGGACACCGTGAGTTCGGATGTGGATGTGTTGAGTCCGATGTGCTTCTGCGATACCCAAGGGGAGAGGAGTGGGCTTGTGGGTCTGGAGCGAGCTCGGAGGAGATCTGGGCCGTGGGGCCAGCCTGTGAGTCGGTGGCATACAGGGGACCCTGGGCGCTGCGGGGGATGCACTGGGGCAAGGTGGAGCCTCAGAGAGGCTCGGGGGTCTCAGGAACACCAACAGTCCAGGGCCGGGACTGGCAGGTTGAGGCTGCCGGGAGCCCGAGAAGGAACAGTGAGAGGAGGAGGAGAACCGAAGAGAGCATGCCCCAAACCCCAGGGAGCGCCCTTACAGGCGGGCTGGTGACAGCGGCCATGGCCCTCCACACCGTGAGATGGAGCAGTCTCGGAGTCAGCCTTCTGTCAGGAGCTCCAGTCTGCCTGGAAATCCTCTTGGCTCGAACCTCAGAGAATATCAGAATCTGTTCATCAGAGTTCCACCATAACGCTGGGCCTCTGGGTGGGATTTGCCCTGGTGGGAACATTCCCGCCAGAAACCAGCCAGGTCAGGGCTCCCCTTGCCCCTCCAGGTCTGCCGGTTCCAGCCCGTTGCCCCGCCGCCGCACCCCATCTCATCCCACGCCTCCTTACGGGTCCACCCCCCACCCTGGGCTCCGACAGCTTCTTCTCATTCTCTGGCAGAAGCGGTTCTTTCAAGTCACAGCACTCCCCTGCTTAGCACTGACGCTGCGTTCCTGTCTCTCCCACCTCAGCCCTTTCCTCCCCGGACTTGACTGCATCCACCGGGCCTCCTTGCTGTCCCAACTGTACTCCCAGGACACTCTTCCTGGGGGCCCTTGCACTGCCGGCTCCCACGGCCTGGGATGTTCGCGTGACTCACGCCTTCGCGTCACATGACTCGTCTTCCTCAGGTCTTTGCTGTCCTGCCCACTCTGCTTGCAATGAGAATGCCCCGCGTTCCCATCTCCTTACCTGCCGTGTTTGTCTTCCCACAGCACAAATGAGCTTCACACTCGCTGTGCAACTTACGCTTGCTGAGTGAGCTGGTGGGTGACGGGAACCGGCGCTGTGTTGGCATGGGGTGGGGCAGAAGCCCAGCTGCAGGGCGGCGGGGAGTGGGAGGTGGGAGCAGCAGTGGAGATGACTCTTTCCAGAAGTTTGCCAGTGAAGGGGAAAGAGAGAGAGACGGCAGCGGCAGGAGAGGTTCTGCCTGTGCTTTTTGTTTTCACGGGGAAGACTTCAGCACACTGGAGATGGCTGGGGTGATCTCGTCGAGAGGGAGATGCCACATCGACAAGGCAGGCAGGGACAGGCCCCCGAATGCGTAGGGGGGCTCCAAACAGGGGCGGAGGCAGGTGCCTTAGGCAGCAGAGTGGACGGTGCCCCCGCTGGAACAGGAGGGAAGGAAAGGGGAGAGAGGCGGCTGGGGGTGGCATGTGGGCTCAGCCCTGGCAAGCAGGGAGCGCGTCTCCCTTTCTCTGAGGTGGTTTGCTGAGAGGGGAGTGGTCAGAGGCCCGCGAAGGATGGAGACGGTTCGGAGTGGCTGTCACTGGATGACAAGGGAACGCCGCCTGGTGTAAGGTGCCCAGGAAGGGATGGGGAGGAAAAGGGGTCACGGTGGATTTAAGAGTTACTTTGGGGGTGAAATCATCACGACTGGGCCACACGTCATGGGAAGATGCCAGGGAGCCCCAGACATCACGTCCTTCTTAGCTGGGCATTTGTGACTCCAGTGCCATGTGGGGATTCAGGGACAATGTGCCTTTTCCGTGGTGCTGCCTCTCTCCCAAGAAATCGCTCTGGAGCATGGGAGGAATTAGGTGAAGATGCAACACTTTACAAGGTGGGGAGGAGAAGCCATCAGTCCCGCTGCCGACATCCCCTCGGTGCGCCAGCTGCTGGGGCAAGAGGTAATTCCCCTGTGTCCTTTATTGCCTCCTCTCGGCGGGAGTGACACCGGGCCCTGCTTTACGAGCTGTCAATAAGGGCTGTGTTTTCTATTAAGGGCAGGACGATTTATGGGCCACCCTGGCACTCTGCAGACAGCCATTTGGCCAGGGAGGAAAATGACCTCACACGTAAGAAATTTGGAAGCCAGAAACGGCCTCTGAGGGTGTGTGCGTGTGTGTGTGTGTGTGTGTGTGTTGTGTATACGCACACATGTGACTGTGTCTGTGTCTGCTCAACTTGGTCTGCCTGACTTGACAAGTACTGGAAAATAAGAACTCCTCCTTTGGGTATGCTGGCTATCAAGAGGAAATGAAATAAATGACCCGTTTCCTTATGGCCATGGTTCTTGCGTCCCACGCTGACAGTGAGGTTTTGGAGAAGGGCAGGTGACCAGGAGTCGTCAGTTTCTTGGATTCCTTTCTTCTTCCCAGGTAACTTACAGCAGAACAAATGATAATGTCTCCCACGAAAGAATTTGCTACATTTTAGTGAAATCCCTGTCTTAGGTCTGTCTCCCCACTAGACTCGGAGCACCTAGACTGGTTCCCTTTGACCGCATTCCTAGGCTCCCCGAATTGCGTCTGGCACCGTAATCAGGGCTCGGTCCAACTAGCTGTCAAATTAGCTGGTGTACGTGAGATATGCTCCTGGGCACTGAAGGGGCCTGCCGAGAGTCAATATCCCCCTTAGACAGGCGCCAGGCCCTGACACATAGGAGGATCTCAGCCATGGGCGCTGGACTTGCATGGTCTGAACGAGGCAAAGAACTCGAGTTAGATGACTGCCGAGGTAAGTGGATTCGCACACCATCTCAGCGCTGAGAAGGAGAGCGGGTGGGTGGTCTGACTCGGGGCCATTTCTTCTGGCTTTGCTGCTGGCCCTTCCTCATCCCACCCCCCCC